>JAWZYT010004388.1:0-64272 GCA_034508575.1 Petrolisthes manimaculis
GGTGGAGAGAGAGTAGGGCCATTTGAGGGAGAGAGTTGAACAGGAGGAGAGAGAAAGGGAGAGAACACACCACACACACACACACACACACACACACACACACACACACACAACACACACACAACACACACACACAACACACACACACACACACACACACACCATTCATCCTTAGGGAACACCGTCTTACATTTTACATTTACATTTTATAGCATTTATAGCCTAATGTTAAGGGCCCAGAAGATTGAAATTACAGTAAATGAGTCCTTCAAATATTGCCACGAAGCACACACACCTATATGGAAAGAAACGTGTGTGTTTCGTGGCGATGGTCAGTAGGAATCAGAAGACTCGAATTCTCATATCATACACGATCACAGGGTCCTTTTGTCCTTAAGGGGGAATCGGGTTACTTTCAGGTCTCCTACGAAATGAACGGTTTCTTATTAATGTGTGAATGTAAACAAGTACTTCTTTTCAAAATTAATTATAATGTTGTAATGGGGAGAGATACATTAACAGAAGAAAGTTATACCGATAGATAGATAGATAGATAGATAGACGAGGAGAGAGAGAGAGAGAGAGAGAGAGAGTAGAGAGAGAGAGAGAGAGAGAGAGAGAGAGAGAGAGAGAGAGCAGGAAGTGAGAGTGAAGGGGAGAGAGGGTACCATTGACTTGCTCTCAATATGGTTGAGAGAAAATATGTAGGGAAGACTGGAGGCTGGAAGGTCATATAGGGCAGGTAGACCCTATTCTCTCTCTCTCTCTCTCTCTCTCTCTCTCTCTCTCTCTCTCTCTCTCTCTCTCCCCTTTGTTTTTTCTCACCATCTCCTTTATTGGCCTCTTTTCTGTCTGTCCTAGTTCCTCATATACTTGTCTCTCTTTTATTTCCTCTTCTCTCCCTGTATAAAATTTCCTCCTCCTAGTATTTTCTTTCTTATTATTGTTTTGCATTCTCTTCCTCCTTCCACACTCCTCCCTCTTCCTCTCTTTCATCTTCCCCTCCCCTGCTTCCCACTCCCCCTTCCTTCTACTCACTCTTTCTCCCACTCCCCTTCCCTTCTACTGCCTCTTTCTCTCTTTCTCCCACTCCCCTTCCTTCTACTCCTCTCTCTCCCACTCCCCTTCCTTCTACTCCTCTTTCTCCCAGTCCCCTTCCTTCTACTCCTCTGTCTCCCACTCCCCTTCCTTCTACTCCTCTTTCTCCCACTCCCCTTCCTTCTACTCCTCTTTCTCCCCCCTCATTCCCCTCCCCCTTCTCTTCTTGGGTGGGTGGGTGGGGGTGCATGGTTGGTTGTGCTGCCATCCGGTCCACTTGTGTTAATGACTGTGTGAGGGGCCAGTGTACCGATACTTACTTAACACACACACACACACACACACACACACACACACACACACACACGTACACACACACACACACACACACACACACGTATTGAGTCACACACATACATACATAAACACACACATTATAAATACAAGTAACCACAGGCATTCCATTTACAAGAAGGGGACATGGGATGGTTGGTTGGTTGGTTGTTTTCTCATCTGTATCGTAATATAGTTTGGAGGATTCAGTAGCCCTGGAGCTCTATGAATTCTCCAAACTACTCCAGCAGGTAACAGATTCCCTATTCGAAACACTGAAGCGTTTTGTGGCCTGGATTATTTGGAGGGTTCATAGAGCTCCAGTAAGGGCCCTCAAATGTTTTAAAACTACGGGTGTAAGTAACCCTCAAATTTAATAAAATGACATATTTTGGAAGATTAAGTATCCCTCAAATTTCGTGACATAGTTTGGAGGATTCAGCAGTTACCCTCAAATGTACAAAAACTGAAGTAGGTTCTCCCCTTAAAGGTTGAAGAGACAAGTAAGCGACCACAACGTCCCATAAGGGCAAGGGGTTCACGGGGGCACGGAGCGGGACTGGACATTGACAACAGCTGGTAATAATGGTAGTGGTGTTTGATGTTAATGGTAGGAGAGAAGGTGAGGTAAAGAAAGAGTGATTGTCCAGTAGTGTAAAGGTGATGGTGATGTGGTGAGGTGAAGAAAGAGTGATGTTGTAGTAGTGTAAAGGTGATGAAAGTGATGTGGTGATGGTGATGTGGTGATGGTAGTACTGTATGGTAGTTATGATACCATGGATTTACGAATAAGTTGTGGATGGAGTTGTTGTTGTGGTAGTGACGGTGGTGTTGTGGTGGTTGTAGTAATAGTGAGATCGTGTGTTGTTAATGGTATAGTAATAATATCGCCAATAGACTTCATAAAGCATATATTTTTCCCTATTAAAATGATCCAAGTTTTTGTTTGTGTTTTAGGAGGTATATAGGCTCTTGTGGTTGAATTGGAGGACTATTGATTCCTCCAAAGTCGGATAAAAATTGAATCGTAGAAATTATCTCATTAATATTTAGGTCTCAAATAAAAAAACTCCTTCGTCGCCTCCTTATTCTTATTAGAGTGTCATTTTAGGGGATAGTATACTTTTGGTACTTTGGAGTGCCTTGATTCCTCCAAAGTATACCAAGAAACAGGACCAAACGAACAAAAATAATGGTGTTCTGTTGCTTGGAATAGTTTGGAGGATTCAGTTGCTCCATAAATTATGTTCTGTAATATTATTGTGTTGTGTTTTAGTATTGGCTGAATATTTACGTGTTTGCCATGAGTGTTCGTACGTCAGCTGGTAAAAATAGTTGTTGTTGTTGTTGTTGTTGTTGTTGTTGCAAGTGGTGGAGGGAGGGAGGAGAAAATGTTATACTCCTGGCACCACCACCACCACCACCACCACCACCACCACCTGCCCCACTCAACACCATTCAGTACCGTTACACACCGCTATACCACTTCATACCACACTACATCACATCTTTTTCACTCCAATATTATCTTTCGAATACATGAGCAGCACACTCTATAACTCACTCTACATGCTTTAATACCACATCACACTACAATATACTACAACTACACTATACTACAACTACACTATACTACAACTACACTGTCTACAACACTATACAAATACACCATCATATTAAATTTTCTAAACCCTATTTTCACACTAAACTAGACCACACTGCCTTACACAACACTATAACCACACTATTATATCACGGTATGAGAACCCAAATATATATAAGGCAAATTCCATGTGATAAACGAACGCTCCATGAACTGTACGTTAATCTGAGTTTAGGGATCTAAGATATACCGAGTGATAATTATACTGTATTAAAGAGATATGATGGACTGATAAGAATGGAACATATCACTAAATTCATTCTCTCTCCACTCCAACTTAACCACCGGGAGTCCTTCCCTCCCTCCTTCACCCCCTCCCTCCTTCCCTCCTACACCCCCTCCTTCCCTCCCTCACCCCATCCCACACCTCACTTTACCCACATTCTCCTACCCCTCTCCCTCTCCCTCCCCAGTGTTCCTTCCCTCTTCCCAACCAACTCCCCCTCACTCACACCCTTCCCTCCTTCCCCCTCCATCCCCCCCCCTCTCCCCAGGCCAGCGTGGGTGTACTACTACAGCGAGTTCCCCTGAGGCCGCTGTCCCGTTCTTACACCCAGTTACCCATCCACCCACACCCTACGATCACTATCCCACCCACTCTTCGTACGCCCACATCTCGTCACCCACCCCATACCTTACCCACGACTGTAGTCAACTTTCCTTTCACACCCAAGCCCACCCACTCACCCACCCACCCACTGATACATTCATCTACTCATCATTACCCTCTCCCACACCCACAACACAACACACCCCGTCTCACGTACGCCCCCCCCCCCCCACCCCCACCCCCACTCACTCACCCAAATCTCACTGGCTGTATACGTCTGTAGTCTTGTTATATAACCATTGAATTTCATTGTGCTGCCTTATCAATGAACCAGCGAGTGAAGTTATAATATGTGAACTTGGTATCCCTTTGTATCTCAGTGACACACTAATAAATCTCTCCACACTGATATAGTATAAGCTTTGCAGTCCATTATATCTCACTCGTTCTCTTACTCCCTCGAGGACCCATTCACTCACTCACTCACTCACCCACCCACCCACCTACTCACTCACCCATTTACTCACTCGCTTGTTGTGTATAGGTAGGTAGTCACGAGTGGGTATGGAGTTCATTGTGCCCCCATTCCACCACCCCATAAAGCGCATCCCCCAATTTCACCCTCCCCATTGTTATGCAGGTCTGTCTGTGTGGTACCCCATCACCCTTCTTGCTTTGTGCTTCCCGACGTTGCTTGGTGATGGAGGGCTGCAGTCGCTTTGCTTTTGTTGTCCAGGTTAGAATGTATGTATGTATGTATGTATGTATGTATGTATGTACCGTCGACCCACCCTTTTGTTACCCTGGTTAGAGAAAGTCAGTCAGGCTAGATTAGTGGAGTTCGGTGCTTTTGTTGAGTTAGAGTAGTGTATGTGGTGGGTGTCCGTAGATCATTGCTACTGTGACCCAAGTTAGTGTGAAGCCTGGTAAGTTTGGCTCGGTTTCCTTGTCAGAGCAGATCCATATACAATAATTGTTTGGGTTGCCTTATATAGTTAGAGAAAAGAAGATAAAATGTCCACGAGGATTAATTAAGGCCATTGAATCACCCTAATAATTACGTATTGTATATTTGTGTTTGGTTGCATATTCCTAGACGCGTGATTCACTGGTTCAGAACTCAATTACCGTATATAGCGTACTTCTTTTAACGTAATATATACCAGATTTGTCTAAAATAGGTCGACCCAGGAGTTTAGTTATCTGTTTTTTTTATTATTGTTATTATTTCTTTAGCTTTATAAGTAGTGTGCCCAGCCAATTAGTATTACCTTGTATCTGATTGTCTGGCAAGTAATAATGTCCAACCCCTGAGTGACTACGAGCTTCAACCAATCACTGTTACGATTTACGATAGATATCAGCTGTTAGTTAGTTAGCCTTTAGAAGTTTAGAGTCAGCTGTATACAGGGAAGCGGACAAAAGCATCTTGTTTGTCTCGGCAGATGGTGTGGGTTGGAGTTAAAGTGAGCCGCTGTTGTGTGATTTGGTCTGTGAATTAGTGGCTACTGATTACTCAAAACTGTGCCAAGAAACACATTGCCTCAGGACAGGACCGGTCACGTGGTGTTATGTGGTCCGGTTTGGAGGAATCTGTAGCCTCCAGTTCGTCGACAACTTCATTTTAAAAACATGCTAAACTTTTGAAATGAGATAAGATATATAATTTTTGTAACTTTGAGGGGATGAGAAGAAACCTGAACATTTGATAACTACTTTAGGCCGCGTTGAAATCACTATAACAAAAACTGTGAATATCAGAGCGTGGTATATATAGTTTTCTTTTGTTTGTTCTTTCTTTTCCATTCTTATACTAAAAAGCTAGTACAAAAGCAAGGGCAAATATTGACACTTTACCGTCGCACTGATCACGGGAACCTAAAGTCTCGATCGATCCTTTCTGTCAAAAAAAAAAAAAAAAAAAAAAAAATTGAAAAAATGAAGAATCACATAATCAATAAATAAATGTACCGTAATTCTTATAACTGCTGCTGCTGCTGCTGTTCTTGGTGAGTTTTTATTGAACTAACACATTGGCTGCTGCGAGTGTGAGTGTTTGTGTTTAACTGTGTGGTGGAGGACTGTAACTGCTGTGTGTGTGTGTGTGTGTGTGTGTGTGTGTGTGTGTGTGTGTGTGTGTGTGTGTGTTTATGTTAATGAGCTCGATCTCTTTACGGCGTTCTCTGTGATTTATTGACAGTCTATCTGCTGTCATAAAAATAGCCTTCATTATTGATGGTAATATAAATGTATATAATTATAGCGAGTCATATTATTATCAGGGCCAAGGGAAAATTAATGTGGATGATGATGTAAGTAGAATATGTATCTCCTCCTGTTATATCGAAACATCACATCACATCACAACACATCAATCATAACCTCAAAACACAACATCTCATACAATCATGGGAGAGAATGCACTCCAACCAACCATCCATCACACACACACACACACACACACAGAGAGAGAGAGAGAGAGAGAGAGAGAGAGAGAGAGAGAGAGAGAGAGAGAGAGAGAGAGAGAGAGAGAGAGAGAGAGAGAGAGAGAGAGATGTGGGGTGTGTTACTAGGTCAGTGTGGTGTTGACCTGGCTAGGCTTGGAGGATTGCCAGCCCTGCCTCTCACCACCACCACCACCACCTCTGGCCACACCACCACTCGGGTAGGGGTGGTGGGTAGGGCAAGGGCGCGGCATGGGTAGGTAGGGCAAGGGCAAGGGCACAGGGTGAGTAGGTAGGTAGGGCAAGGCCAAGGGCGTATTGTGTATGAGTAGGAAGGAAGGAAGGAAGGACAAGAAGGATGAGTAAAATAATAGGTGGGTCAGATCTATTGAAAGAAACAGGAACAAATAACTATGACGCTGATGTATTAAACAGGACAAAGATACATACATACATCCAAACACAAGTGTAAACATATATATCTATACTTAAATAAATACAGAGAGGAGACGTTCAAAACGCACCCACATGACAGGCAGAATATACTGTATGTGGGAGCTGCAAACAAAAACAAACTTTCTGCGTGTCATGCGAATCTGTTTGTACGATTTTCCAAACTTTTGGCGTTATAAACCAAGACTTCATACGTAGAAATACGACTTTTTGGTGTGAAAGGGACTGTTTGCCATTACTCTCAAAAATTTTATCACGCAAATGTAAGATATTATTCTCCATTTGAACGATCAGGAACAAGAAGCAAGGAAAATTGGAAAATTGTTGCAAGCGAAAATTACCCGATGCAAAGAGAGTACTGAGAATGTAAAAGAAATCATTAAGAAGAAAATTTAAAGTGGTTAGTATTAGAGAAATATAGGTAAATTTAGATTCAGATATACTAGCCCCATACGTATAGTCATTATTAACAAGGACAAATAGAAAGAAAAGAAAGGAGTTATAAAATGAATATAGTAGGTGAGGTGTAAGAAGGAAGGAGAATGAACGACGATCCTCGACTCACAAGAAGGGTACGATAATATGACACACATGCAAGTCACCTGTGTAGTACTGACGGGTTGCATAATTAAGTTGACGGTGGGTGTGTCAGGTGAAACAAATGAAGGAGAGACTATATAGGCTACACGTGACCAAATTAGAATCTCCTTGGCTCAATAAACACGACTACTAATTGGGTCTCCCTTAGCATACAGGATTGAGGTAGTCTGTTTCCTGGCACAGTTTGGAAGAATTAATAGTTCCAGTTACCCAGAATAGAATAGTTCCCTTAAAAGACATTGGCAAATAAATGTGAGATTTTCTCATCGAAATGGGTAATGTAGAATAACGTTAAAAAAACAATGTAACAATTGATTATAGTTTCTTCTAGTAGATATGTTAGTTGCTCGTATACATACAGTATGTAGTATTAATCATTTCATTATACGTTCAGGAAAGTAAACAAGTATGCAAATCATGATCATCCTTGTTCTTACTTTTTTACATTTTTATTTATCAGTAATATGATGTTTAAAAAATGGATATTAAGAATGTAAACAAACGTGGAGGAAGGGAGGGCAGAAGAGGTCATAGGAAGGGAGGGCAGAAGAGGTCATAGTCAGCCAAGCGTAACCCATCTTATGCAGGGGTGGTTTGGGGTCAGTCAGGTGGGCACCGAGAACTGGTTTACTGGGGCCCGGTAATGGATTAGCTGGTGAGGGGAGCCTAAAGGGGCTTGGGTTACTGCCAGCATTTCCACCACACACAACACAACACTAACTGCAGCAGATCACACTACTGTACACTAGGCTATACCCCACTACACCAGGGCAGATCACACTACTGTACACTAGGCTATACCCCACTACACCAGGGCAGATCACATCACTTTACACTTCACCACATCACAACACCCATATGTCATCACACACACCACACCATTTACACGAATATACTCGAGCCGATAATGATATGATGATAAAAAAACGTTATGTTCCTTTTTACCCACTCACTGGGATTTGAAACAGCCAGCCACGAAGGACTCCAGTTGAAGATGAAAGGTACTGCAACACCAACTTCTATTTATTAAGTTAAATTATATGTGTATTGTTGTCTCATACTATTACAAGGAATGTTTTATGTTTGGATTATAAGTAGGTCTGATCGTCACTGTACTGTCTCTTGTTGTGACGAGTGGGAGGCTTTCGTCTGACGAGTGGGTTTTTCTTTTTGCGTTTTGACGAGTGCAACGACCAGCGATGTTTCCGACACCACTTTAATTATAGATTCCGGTCTCCAGGAACGAGTGCAGGTTGCCAGGTTTGATTCGGTGCCAAGAATGTTTTTTTTTTTTTGGATGTGTGACTGGAGCAAGCTGGTAGACGGACGGCCACAACCCATGAAATCTCTCAGGTTTCTCTTTAAGGTTTGGTTGGGGTTGAAGTGGATGAGTTGACGACTGTGAGGAGTTGAGTGGATGGCTGGCTGGATGGATGGATGGATGAAATGATTTGGTTAAGTGTAGAGGTGTTGTGTATATTTAGAGGGTAAGGTGAAATGAGCACACGTGTGGAGTATAGAGAGGAATGGGTGGACATAAGAGAAAGATGGGAACAGGATGTGTGTAGATGTAAAGCATAGAGTAGTGATGGTAAGAATACAAACAAGGTGAGGATGATTGATGACCCCCTCCTCCTCCCCCTCCTCCCCCTCTTGAGAGATTGAGGGGAAGGGGCAGATTGGTCAGGTCGCCTCGGGTCAGGTGGGGTAATAAACACTTCCCTATCCTGCAGCGGAGACTGGCCGGGATAATGGTGAGAGTAGTAGTAGTAGTAGTAGTAGTAGTAGTAGTAGTAGTAGTAGTAGTAGTAGTAGTAGTAGTAGTAGGCGGCCTAGTAGTGGATCAATTATGGTGTTAGTGGTGATAGTAGTGATGATAGTGGTGGTGGTATTGGTAAAGTTTGTGGTGGTGGATGGTTGTAAATTTAGTAGTGGTGTTTGTGGTAGTAGTAACATGGCATTGTAAGTCTTAAGAATTATAGTGGTGGAGATGGAGATGAATGTTCAAGTACTGGAGGTGATGGTAGTGGGAGTGGTGGTGATGGTAATGGTAGGGAGGGGTGAGGGGAATAATTCAAGTACTAAAAATGATGGTAGTGATGGTGGTAGTAGTACAAGGAGGGATAGAGATTGAGGTTAGACGAGCAGAGACCACTACAACAACAACACCTGCCTACCCTGCCTACCCTACCTACCCTGCCTACCCTAATCTTTCTTTTTAACACCGTGTAGAAAGCCACCATCATCACCACCATCACCACCTCCTCCACCACCATCTCCACCACCACCTCCACCCTCTCCACCATCTCCACCACCACCTCCACCTCCACCATCTCCACCCTCTCCACCACCACCTCCACCAGACTCTGATTTACCGATATATATTTGGTTCAGGTGAGGTGGTGGTGGTCTTGTGCCAACATTTTTTTATATATACTGTGTTGGCTTGAGTGTATAGAAAGTTAGATTTAAGTAAGAGGTTATGAGAATATGGATGATGTAGATGGATTAGGAGTTGCTCATGTAACTACCTATATTGTGTGTATGTTTGTTTGTCAGGAAATAATAATAATAATCGAAATAATAATAATAAAAAATAGTAAAAATAATAATAATAATCGAAATAATAATAATATAAACAAGAATAATAATAATAATAATAAAAATAATAAAAATAAAAATAAATAACCTAACTGAAAGGAGAACATTTAATTAAGTAGCTGAGCTGAGCCTGGATTCCTTCACAGTGGCAGCAGCGACAGGTGTGGTAATTTATACACCTGAATCCATAAGTGCACCGACAACCCCCGAGGCACCCGTAAATTAATTGTTTGATAATTATAGATGGCTCGGTTATCAAAGTTACAGACAGTTTGTGGAGGGAGGGAGGGAGGGGAGTTAAGAAGGTATAGGTAGGGGAGGGAGGGAGTATAGGTAGGGAGGGAGGGAGGGGAGTTAAGAGGGTATAGGTAGGGGAAGAGGGAGGGAGGGGAGTTAAAAAGGTATAGGTAGGGGGGGAGAGGAGTTAAGAAGGTATAGGTAGGGAGGGTTATAGGGAGGGGAGTTAAGGGAGTATAAGTAAGGGGAAGAGGGTTGGTTATAGGGAGGGATGTTAAGGTTTGCTGTGACGTGAAGAAAAATACTGGTACCATCATATTCGTAACACACTTGGCTTGATGGTTCTATTGTTTACGTGTGCCAACTCACTCAGGTTTTAGGCACATTTCTCTCTCTCTATCTCTCTCTCTCTCTCTCTCTCTCTCTCTCACACACACACACACACACACACACACACACACACACACACACACACATTACCCGTCCCTCATGCAGCAACTCAGGCACAAGTACACAACATGCAATTGCTAGTGGAGGTCAGGGATGAGAGCCACGGTGACCCCTTTGACCCTCCCCCCTCCTCCCCCCCCCCTTCAGCCTTTCTCAACAACCCGGTTCCTTTCTGTTTTTAGCTAAGTGGAGGGGAGGGAGGGTGATGTAGGGACGTGGGGGTCGCTGGTAATGCCTCCTGTCCTCAAGTTTAAAGTCCCCCTCTGCTCTGTGGTTGTCTGACAGTGTTGGTAAATCTGGAGCAACTGATTCCTCCAAACATTTCCAAGCAACAGAACGCCCTTATTTTTATGCATAGGATCCGGTTTCCTGGCATATTTTGGAGGAATCAAGGCACTCGGATATAACAAAAGTGAATTACCCTCTTAATTAAAGGACCCTGCATGTAGACGTGTATGAAACTTGGTGGCTTTTGATTGCTCCTGACTATGCCACAAAACAAGCTCCTTAAATGTAGGTAGTGTAGTAGTGTTTCGTGGCAATGTTTGAAGGACTGACTAATCTCCAATTTTGTTCCTAAAGGGGGGAAATGTATGTTGTGTTTGGAGTTCCTGAAGGCTGTTGTTTGATTCCCCCATAAAAAGATCCCATTAGACGGATCATTGTGTGTTCTGAGTGTGTGTGTGTGTGTTCTGTGTGTGTGTGTGTGTGTGTTCTGAGTGTGTGTTCTGAGTGTGTGTTCTGAGTGAGAGAGAGAGAGATAGAGAGAGAGAGAGAGAGAGAGAAAGTTGATATTGGTAGGCTATACAACTATATAGGAGGGATTTATACTTTTATCGGTGTATAATTGTATTTATTCATTGATTTATTTATGTTTTTTCTTGTGGTACCATGCAGTATACCCTTTTCATTAGGGTTAAATAGATAGGATGTTCTTGGTTGGATAGTGGAGGCAGACTTCAGTTGTATAGCATTTTTAATTAAAGTAAGAAATAGTGCGCCACGTTACTTATCTATCCTTCAGTCATGATAACTAATACCCCGTTGCAAATTGGTATAACTTGCAAAAAATATACAACATACATAACCATACACACAATTTCTCCAATAGAATACACAGAAATCGTCAACCTTTCCAGAGTCAGAGTTCTGTCATATTTTTTTCCAGGTCACACCACACATATATATATATATAAAAAAAAAATGTATTGTATGTTCTGTGCACCACAAGAATGTTAATATTTCCAATTGTCCTTCATTTTACTGTACGTGTTTTTCCTTTTTCCTCTTCCTGCCCTCAACAGTCATTACCCCTCCCCCTCCCCTCCCCCTCCCATTCCCCTCCCCTAACCTCCCCTTCCTCTTTCACTTCCTCCCAGTTCCTCACCCTATCATGTGCAACCCCCACCTTCCTCCCCCATCCCTACTCCCCACTATCCTCCTTTCCCATCTCAGACCCATCCCCCTCCCCCTCCCCCTCACCCCTCCCCCCTCCCCCTCCCTTTCCCCTCCCCTCCCCTCCCCCTCCCTTTCCCAGCGTTGTGTTTTGTGCCAAGGGAATCATCAACCCGGATCTCGTAGCCCAGTAGAAATCCGGATTTTACTCATCACGGACGCACAGTTGGCCGCAAAAATTCGCACACACACACTCGTACACACACTCGTACACACACACACACTCGTACACACACACACACACACACACACACTCGTACACACACACACACACACACACACACACACACTCGTACACACACACACACACACACACACTCGTACACTCGTACATTCGTACACACACACACTCGTACACACACACACTCGTACACACACACACACTCGTACACACACACACACTCGTACACAAACACACTCGTACACAAACACACTCGTACACAAACACAAACATACTTGTACACACACACACACACACACACACACACACACACACACACACACACACACACACACACACACACACACACACACACACACACACACACACGTTGTAGTAGCTTGCTGTAATATGAACTGGATCCGGTCCCAGAAAAGCAACTCCATATAACTTGTTTTGGATTCTGAAATTGTTGTTCTTACTACCACTGGAATTTCAAACCCGTGGAATGAATCTCTGAACAGAAAAAGTTGAATCGTGTTGTTGGTTAATATTGATAGTAGTAATAATAGTAATAGTAACAGTAGTAGTAGTAGTAATAGTAGTACCGGTAGTAGTAGTAGTAGTAGTAGTGGTGGTAGTAGTAGTAAAAGTAGTAGTAATAGTAAATGTAGTAGTAGTAGTAGTAAAAGTAGTAGTACTAGTTGTAATAATAATGATAATACTGAGTGAATAGTGTGCTTATTTAATGATAAAAAATTAACCTAGTTTAATAGCAATATATTAAAAGATCTTGTGCTAAACTATTCGTACACACATATATACTGTACTTACATACTTCTATACATACATACATATACATACATATATACGTACATACATACATACATACATACATAATTATCTAGCGTGTTGTATTGGTTTTAAAAATTGTGTTTATATATATATAGGCCAGGACAGCGGGAGGTAAGTGTAGAGTAAAACATAGCGGTATTTGTGAGGTTCCACGTACCAAACCTCAACTCCTTGCTTAGACGGAAGGGGAGGAGAGGAAAGGAAAGTGGAGGAGAAGGAGAGGCGTGGGAAGAAATGGGAAGAATAGGTGAGGGAATGAATGGGAAGGATATAAGATAGAGAAGAAAAGGAAGGATAGGAGAAGGAAGAGTAGAGAAGAATAGGAGAGGGAAGAACAGGTAAGGAAAGAGAAAGATAGAAGAGGGGAAAGAAATGGATGTACAGTATATAATAATAAAAGTTGAAGAGAAGAAGAAGAGAAAAGAAATAAGAATGAGGTAACGCAAAGGAAGAGATTACGAGGAGGGTAGGTGGTGGTGGTGGTGGTGGTAGTACTGTGTGTGTGTATGTATGTGTATGTGTGTTTAGGGGGAGTGTGGGGGGGGGGAGACTGGGACTGGCCTTGTGGACGAGCCTCACTACCCCGTTACCTGTCCTTGACCGTGGCAGTGGTGTGTGTGTGTGTGTGTCGACGGGGGGTGGGGAGGGATGGAGGGGGAGGGGAGTAGTCTTGTGTTTTGTTGCATTTCAGTTTAATAAGTCTGTGGTTATTTTTTAGTGGTGGTGGTAGTAGGTGTGGTAGTACGGTAATAGTAGTACTGGCTGTGTTGATGGTAGTGGTAGTGATGTTAGTAGTAGTAGTAGCAGTGGTGGTGGTGATGTTAATATTAATTGTGGTGATGTTAGTAGTATTGGTGGTGGTGTTAGTAGTAGTAGTGGTGGTAGTGATGTTAATATTAATTGTGATGATGATAGTAGTATTGGTGGTGGTGTTAGTAGTAGTAGTAATAGTAGTGGTAGTGGTGATGTTAGCAGTGTTAGTGGTTGTGGTGATGTAATGTGACCGCCTCCCACCTTCCTTCCTTCCCTCCCTTATTAGAACCTTGACCTTGCCCCAACATGCCCACCGGCGAGGTCACCACTACCCCACGTCCAGGTCAACATCGTGGCCATATACAGAAACCACCGTAGCGTTCTGGGATCCCCGTCGATGCACAGGAGACGTCTGGTGGTGGCAGTGGTGGTGTGTGCATGTTGTGGGTCTCTGATTGTGTTTCAGCTTGATCCACATTGGGCTTATACTGTATTCAAAGTGTGTGTGATCTTGCATCTTGTGTAGTAATCCCCCCTGTTAAGAATCTCATTGGAATGGTGGTGGTGGTGGTGGTAGATTTGTATGCAGGAGTAGTTAGCCAGAGGGGAGAAGTGGAACAGGTGTTTTACTATCTGACTGAACTATCTAATATCAACTCTTACATACATATAGGCTTGCTGGTTCACTGACCTCTGGTGTGTTGGGTTGGGTTGTGTTGTTGTGTTGCGTTGTGTTGTTGTGTTGTGTTGCGTTGTGTTGTTGTGTTGCGTTGTGTTGTGTTTTGTTGTGCAGTGTTACTTGCTGTCGATGTGAAGGTGTGTTGGGTTTGGTTGTGGTGATTTGTTGCGTTGTGTTGTTGCGTTGTGTTGTGTTGTGTTGTGTTGCGTTGTGCTTTGTTGTGCAGTGTTACTTGCTGTCGATGTGAAGGTGTGTTGCGTTTGGTTGTTGTGAGTTGTGTTGTGCAATGTTACTTTTTGTTGTGAATTGTTATTGTTGAAGTGTGTGTTTATATTTGTTTTAATTAACTTGCGTTGTATTGTGACAATATATAGGTAGAAGGATATTAATGATAGATAACTAGGGAGGTGAATAAGTTGATGGGCTCACTGATTGATGCTTAAATAAATAGAGAGATAAATAGAAAGGTAAATAAAGAGTTAAATAGAAAGGTAAATAAAGAGTTAATCATTAGAGTAGATAAATAAATAGGTAGGTAAAGAGTTAATCAAAAGAATAGATAAATAAATAGGTATATAAAAGTTAGAAGTGTTAAGTGTTATGGGGAGGAGATGTGGGGGAAGAGTGGTAAGGGAAGGGGTGAGGAGGGGTGGGGGGGTTGTTGGAGAGTGGGGGGGTTACAAGGCAGATGGTGTACGAGCACTATGATAGCGGTCAGGTTGGGGGGAGGGGAGTGGGGTAGAGGGGTCATTGGGGGGGAGAGAGGGGAGTGGTAAGAGGTGAAGGGAAGAGAGTAAGAAGCGAAGAGAAAAATATGAGGATTGATAGTGGGTGAATATGAAAGATAATATAGCAATGGAGAGGAATATATAACAGAAGAGAAGAAAGATCAATATAGAGAACAGGAAGTGTAAAAAATACGAGATGGAGGGGAAAAATAATAAGCAAGAAAAGGATAGTGGTGATAAAGGAGGAAAGAAGAGGGAGAAGATAGGTGAAGTAAAGTAAAGAAAAAATGTACTGAGGAAGATAAAATATGTAAGAGAAAAATGGGAAACGAGGTGAATGAGTGAGTGAGTGAGGTGAGGTGAGGAAAGAAAAACAGACCTTACATTAAAACATAACAATTAAATGTATGGGCAATGTTGTGATGTTTTAAATAGGAGGAGAAAGGGAAGGGAAGGGAAGTGTGGATTATTAATTGAAGCAAAGAGTTAGGCTAATAAAAAAGGAGAAAAATAGAACGGGTACCTATAAAACCGAAAGAAATAAAAAAAGAGAAAGGCAGAAAGGTAGAGGCGAGAAACAAAGTGAGAAGAGAAGCGGAGGAGGAAAGCAAGAAACAGGGGAAGGGAGATAAGTGAACGGAGTGAGAAGAGGGAATGGGAGGAGTGATGTAGAAGGGCTATAATTAAGAAGAAAGATGAGAGATTAGTGAAAGGGAGGAGGGTTAAATAAAGGGAGGACATGGAGGGAAAGGGAGGAGTGAGGAAGAGGGTTATATGAAGGAAGGAGAGAAATAATAGTGAAAGGGAGGAGGGTTAAATAAAGGGAGGGAATAGAGGAAATGAAAGGAGGGTTATATGAAAGGAGGGAGAAGAGGGAAAGAGAGGAGTGAGGGAGAAGAGGGAAATAGAGGAGCGAGGAGGAGGGTTATATGAAGAGAATAATAAGAAAGATAGAGGAGGAGGAGGAGGAGGAGGAGGAGGAGAGGAAAGGAGAGGAGAGGAGAGGAGAATACACCAACCACTGGACGCATAATGTCACAGGAACACATGTTGCACCTTACTGTTACTGCTTGTCTTAACTGTTACCTCTACCTCTGTTACTCTCTCTCTTTCTCTCTCTCTCTCTCTCTCTCTCTCTCTCTCTCTCTCTCTCTCTCTCTCTCTCTCTCTCTCTCTCTGCTTTTTATAATGTTTTTTCTATGCCTTTTTAGCGTTACTATTACCTCTGCCTCTCTGTTGTTTATGTTGTGTTACTCCTTTCTGTGTTACTTCTGCTCCTGTTACAGTTGAATCTTAAGCCTCATTTTTGTTTTACTGCTACGATTTTTACTTGTTATGTCTACTGCTGCTATTTCGGCCATTGTTTGTTGTTGTTGTTGTTGTTGTTATATACGTTACACATACCACTGTCATACCTACATTTATTTTATTGTTTACATCTCTGTCATCTATCTACCTTTGTTACGCTTACGAACTTTTTTTTTAACTGGTACATATTTTCCTTGTCGTTATTCTTACTCCCGTCTGTTTATTTTCGTGGAAAGTATTTTTATATGGTCTGACAAACACAAAACGTAAAAGACTCCATGCATACCAAAGAACCCAAGCTTGTTTGTGTTTTGCTCCCTTGTTAAGGTGGTAGTTCGTTTTTGTTACATTGGAGTGCCTTGATTCCTCCAAAGTATGCCAGGAAACAGGACCACAAGAGCAAAAATAATGAATGTTCTGTTGCTTGGAATAGTTTGGAGGATTCAGTTGCTCCAGAATTACCAACACAAGACTTCCCCCTTAACGTAAATAAAATGTTTATAGGCACTTGACTTCCTCAATTTCCTCACTGCTTTATGAATTCCTAGGTTGGCACTTTTACCTTTATGTTTGTTAAAGCTGCTCTTGTAATTGAAGCTGTATATGACCCTAGCTGTTGCGCCGCCAGATGCCTAGTTGCGTAAAAAAAAAATCAATCTCGTAATTTATATTTTGTGTCTAAACTTTTGATCCGTGTGTCTAAGATCCGTAGTTTTAAAAAAATTGAGGGCCCTTACTGGAGCTCTATGAACCCTCCAAATAATCCAGGCCACAGAACGCTTCAGTGTTTCGAATAGGGAATCTGTTGCCTGGAGTAGTTTGGAGAATTCATAGAGCTCCAGTAAGGGCCCTCAAATGTTTTAAAACTACGGGCCTAAGAGCCATCAAAGTGGGCGTATGATTCATGCCTCCATAATTCTAATCACCAACGAGGGGCATTCACTTCTTTATAACTCCTGTACCGTAACAAATGTATAACAACAACAAAAGCCTCGTAGCCGCCGAAGATAATAACTGTGCGGCAGAATACATGTAAACATTGACAAGCTTAAACACGACCACACCCCAGAACCCCAGGCTACACCCCCACCACTACCACTACCACTACTGCCCCCACCACTTCCACTACCCCCATTACTACCACTTCCACTACCCCCACTACTACCACTACCACCACCACCACACCACAAGTATATAGGCTATATGATACCACTTCCACTACTACCACTATCGCTACCACCTCAACTACCACCACCACTTCCACTACTACCACTACCACCACCACTATCATTATCACCACCTGGTACATATACATACCACCACCACTTCCACTACTACCACCACCACTTCCACTACTACCACCACCACTTCCACTACTACCACCACTACTACCACTATCACTACCATTATCACCACCTGGTACATATACATACCACCAACACTTCATGCACCATTTTTCTGTTTCCGCCACTCTTCTCAAGTTCATGATTATTTAGAATAGAGTAAAACATAATTCATAGAGAGATAAACGCCAAAAAAGACAACGACTGAAAGACTAGTAGATAATAGTGATGATAAAGGAAACTATCAATACAAGAATAGGGTCGTCCTGGATTAAAAAAACACATTGTATTTTGTTTGTTTTTATTACTACGGTACCTAAGTTGCGCTCGTTCCCCAAAATATATGGCTCGACAGAAATAGAAATATTACGTCAATTCAAGCAAGGCGTTGTATGTTTGGTATTAATTATATTCAGGAATATGTCCCGCTTTGCCACGTTCAGCTGCCACGAGCGAGAACAACGGTATCAAGGCCACCAACACACTCACTCACTCGCTCACTGAACAATTCCATCCTTAGTTTACTTCCAAAATATTAAAACCTGTTACCCAATTAGTTCAGGAATGTTGTTTATGTATTAGATAGATGTGTGTGTGTGTGTGTGTGTGTGTGTAATGCATACTTATACATAACTCTATTAGTTCAGGAATGACTTGTTTATGTATTAGATGTGTGTGTGTGTGTTATGAAGTATAATGCATAAATTTATGCATAACTCGATTAGCTCAGGAATGTTGTTTTATATATTAGATGTGTGTGTGTGTGTGTGTGTGTGTGTGTGTGTGTGTGTTTTATTAAGTATGATACATATTTATACATATTAAAGTTTGCCCAGATTTCTGAAGATCGTAATGTTGAAACGAATGACAGAATTATGGTTTGTCATACGTAGCTGTTCTTCAAAACTTGTCATGGAGTTTTGTTCTTATAAAACATTAATTATAACATAGACTATAGGTCTTTCCCTGAGCATAAAGAAGTGATGTATAATAGTTTATCATTAACATATTTTTTTATCGCCAGTTTTTTAATTCCTATGATTAGATAATTTGTTTTATGTTAGCTGTTGTTTAAGATTTTGTTTATAATTATATATATTCATGATACTGTCAGTCAAACGTTGATAAGTTTAATCAGTTTACTAACCCTTTATCTTTCTCTTTTATTACAGGTGAGTGAGTAATATAGGGTACTACCTTACCTGGACCAACACCACCTGCACCGGCCTAATTACCTTGGGAGTGTGAGTAATAGTAGTAGTAGTAGTAATAGTAGTAGTAGTAGTAGTAGTAGTAGTAGTAATAGAAATAGCATCATTTTTAATTACCCATCCCTTACCTGTTATTAATTACTCATCACCTCCCCATCCTTAACTTCCTATCCCCTCTCCATCCTTCATTACCCATCCCTTACCCATCCTTAACTTCCCTTACCCATCCTTAACTTCCCTTCCCTTACACATACTTAATTACCCTTCCTATCCCCTTTCTTAATTACCCTTCCTATCCCCTTTCTTAAATACCCTTCCCCTCCCCATCTTTCCCTTACTATACCCTGTCTACCGCCCCACTCTAACAATCCTTCCCTTATTACCCTGCCAACCCCCTCACCCCCCACCCCCCACCCCCACCCCCTAGGACGTCGGGGCCCTGGTGACCTCGTGGCCGGGGCAGGAAGAAGGGTCCTGGCGGGGTCGCGGGTGGGTGGGTGAGGGGGGGGAGTGGAGAGGGTCACATGAAGAGGAAGGTGGCAAAGGAGGGGGTCACACTCAGAACAGAACAGGCCGTCCCGTTCTCAGGCTGTTTCTGTGTTTGTGTGTGTGTGTGTGTTTGCGTGTGTGTGTGTGTGTTTGCGTGTGTGTGTGTGTGTGTGTGTGTTTGCGTGTGTGTGTGTATGTGTGTTTGCGTGTGTATGTGGTTGCGTGTGTGTGTGTACTTATATGATTCGTGTGTTTCCTGCGTAAACCAGTAGGTATGCTATATTTATGATAAAGCATTTGTGATTATGCATAAGTGCGTGCGTGCGTGCGTGTGCATGATTATTGTGGGGTAGTAGGACAAGAAGGGAGTGGGGGGGGGGGAGTGGTGGAGTGAGGAAGAGGATACGGTGGGGTGAGGGGAGGGAGGGAGTGGTGGAGTGAGGAAGAGGATACGGTGGGGTGAGGGGAGGGAGGGAGGGAGTGGTGGAGTGAGGAAGAGGATACGGTGGGGTGAGGGGAGGGAGGGAGGGAGTGGTAGAGTGAGGAAGAGGATACGGTGGGGTGAGGGGAGGGAGGGAGGGAGGGAGTGGTGGAGTGAGGAAGAGGATACGGTGGGGTGAGGAGAGGGAGGGAGGGAGTGGTGGAGTGAGGGGAGGGAGGGAGTGAAGGAAGGAAGGAAGGAAGGAAGAAAAAAACAAGAAAGTAACGCTGACGAACACACAACCACCTTATCATCACTACTATAATCATTCCTGTTTACATTTAAGGGGGAAGTTTCGTGCTGGTAAATCTGGAGCAACTGAATCAATCCTCCAAACTATTCCAAGCAACAAAACACCATTATTTTTGCTCTTCTGGTCCTGTTTCCTGGCAGAGTTTGGAGGAATCAAGGCACTCCAATGTACCAAAAAAAGAAACGGGAGGGGGACGAACCGGAGACAACTCATTCCTCCAAACTCCACTAGGCAACACATTAATTAAGAGGAGCGCATATTTTGGGTACTTTGGAGTGCCTTGATTCCTCCAAAATATACCAGGAAACAGGACCAGATGAACAAAAATAATGGTGTTCTGTTGCTTGGAATAGTTTGGAGGAATCAGTTGCTCCAGATTTGCTAACACTGTATGTAGCCTATATACTCTCCCCTTAATTAACCCCGTGTTGTTTTATGTGTTTTAGCGACGCGTTTTGGAGGAATCATTTACCCAACTGTTTTACCGACATCAAATTTTCCCCTCGTTCACTAGATATGAAATTTTCCCCTCGTTCACTAGATATGAAATTTTCCCCTCGTTCACTAGATATGAAATTTTCCCCTCGTTCACTAGATATGAAATTTTCCCCTCGTTCACTAGATATGAAATTTTCCCCTCGTTCATATAAACAATCACTAGATATGAAAGAGGGAAAACTATGCGACCTCTATCTAGCCCTCTTGTTTATTTGGAGTGTTGGGTGTGGGGGGTTGTGGGGTGGGGAGGGGTTGGGATTGGGGGTGAGTAAGTGGGTGCCAGAGGGAGGGAGGGAGGGGAAGGGGGATGGGGAGGGGTAATTACCACACATACCAGCTGGGGGTGGAGACTGGTGGTGGTGGGGGGGGGGGCAGGTGGTGTTGTGGGGATGGGGGGGGATGGATGGGGATGAGAGTTGCCAGACAGACAAACAAACAGACAGAGAATAATACCAAAACATAATATGCTATACACTTATAATACACCATCTCCTGCCACCTTCAGTCAAACGTATAATCACCTGCAGAAGCCACAGGAGTTGGTTCCGGTGTCCTCGAGGCTCCGGGAAGAATCAGGTCGTCTCACTGTTTACAGAATCACGTCATGGTCTGATGGGGTGATTGGTAACGCCTTAAGGGACCCTGTGTTCGTGTATAAATAATGGAGGCTTCTGATTCCACCTAACCATGCCACGAAACAAGCTCCTTCCTTATAGGTGATGTTTCGAGGCAAGGTTTGAAGGGCTCATTTACCTTCAATTTTCTGACTACATCACAGGGTCCTTAAGGGGGTGTGGGAATTAGGGGACAGGCTTTTGGGGGGTTGGGGGGGGTGCGGGAGTAGGGGGATAGGCTTGGGGTGCATGGAGTGGGGCGGTAGAAAGCCTGTCCTCTATTCCCGCACCCACTCATAACCCTCCCAAGCCTGTCTCCCTACTCCCGCACCCCCCAAAACCCCCCCAAGCCTGTCCCCTTACTCCCATTCCCCCTTAACATTACAATTTTGGCCAGGGGGTTCCATTCAAGAGTGGCACAACATACATACATACATACTCGGTGACTCGGTGTGTGTTTGTTTGTTTGTGTTTGTTTTTTTGTTTGTGTTTGTTCTCGTGTGTGGAAGTGTTAAGGAGGTAATTATTCACTTTTATTACATTGGAGTGCCTTGATTCTTCTGAAGTATGCCAGGAAACAGGACCAGATGGACAAAAATAATGGTGTTGTTTGTGTTGCTTGAAATAGTTTGGAGGATTCGGTAGAGGTGGTCATTTTTTTTCCAGGCACTGTTTTGAAGAATTGAAATAGTGTCCATTTTTTTTTTTCAGAGAGAATCGTTGCCATAGTTCAAGTAGCTTAATTCTACGGTTTCGTCCCCATCTGTTCACAGCGGTGTTGTTTGTTGTGACGGGGGAAACTATATGAGGGTTTTCAATATATTCTGTTTTCTGTTCATGTTGTTATCTTTCACTGTTGGTCTTTTGAGTATTTTACTGCTCTTTTAAATGATGGTTTCGCATTTCTGTTACGGCTACGTTGTTGCTGTGTTGTTACTCTTCTATTTATTAATGTTATTTGGCTCTAAAGTGTTGCATGCAATCGGCGAAACTCAGGCATTTGGACACACACACACGCACACACACACGCACACACACACACACACACACACACACACACACACACACACACACACACACACACACACACACACACACACACACACACACACACACACACACACACACACACACACACACACACACACACACACACACACAGTTGATGATGTGGGTGAGAATCATTAACGAGTGACCACGATGTTATGTGTGTCATGCTAACACCCCCACCCACTCCACCACTACCTGCCTATACTTCCCTCACTCACTCCCTCTCTTTCTCTCTGCCTACTTCCCTCCCACTCCACCACTACCTGCCTACTTCCCTCCCTCACTCTCTTTCTCTCTGCCTACTTCCCTCACTCACTCTCTTTCTCTCTGCCTACTTCCCTCACTCACTCTCTTTCTCTCTGCCTACTTCCCTCACTCACTCACTCTCTTTCTCTCTGCCTACTTCCCTCACTCCCTCTCTTACTATCTGCCTACTTCCCTCCCTCACTCTCTTTCTCTCTGCCTACTTCCCTCCCTCTTTCCCTCTCTCTCTGCCTACTTCCCTACCTCCCTCCCTTACTCTCTGCCTACTTCCCTCACTCCCTCCCTTACTCTCTGCCTACTTCCCTCCCTCACTCTCTTTCTCTCTGCCTACTTCCCTCCCTCACTCTCTTTCTCTCTGCCTACTTCCCTCCCTCTTTCCCTCTCTCACTGCCTACTTCCCTACCTTTCTCCCTGTTTACTTCCCTACCTATATATGTTATAGTCTACCTGCCTACCATCTGACCTACCTACCTACCTACCTATCTGTTTACCTGTCACTTTTCACATTATCTTTGTATTTCTTTATTTGACTTCTCCTTTCTGAAAACAACCTTTCCTTACCTCACTCTATACCTCTCCACATGCTTCTCATTCCCAGCTTTATTCTTTCCTTCCCTCTCACCGTCCCTCGCGTAACTCCCATTTCTTTTCCTCCCTTCCTCCTGTACCTATACCATTTCCCTCCTTCCCTCCCTCTTGTACCTACCATTTTCCTCCCTCCTTCACTCACCTACTTCCCTACCATCTCCTCCCCTCTCACCCTCCTTCCTGTACCGTACCTACCATCTTCCCTCCTTCCTTTCCTCATGTCTCTATCATCTCTCTCACCCACATCCTTCTCCTCTCTCTTCCTTCCCTTCCAACTATTCTTCCCTCCCTTTTTCCCTCCCTTCTTCCCTCCCTTCTTCCCACTCTTCCCCTCCCTTCTTCCCTCCCTTCTTCCTTCTCTCATTTCTTCCACTTCTGCAGCCCCAATTGTCCCCCTCAGTCCAGACAGACCAGTAGCCTATATAGTCAGGATAGCCGTCGGTCTCATGGATACATTTCTGGAGGTCCTCTTTGGTTATCGAATCCATCAATCAGTCCGTCTCTCACACATTTTTCTCTCCTCTTTCTACCATCCTTTACTTTCTTCTCTCCCCTTTATTTCCTCCCTCCTTCTCTCCCTCTCTTTGGGCCCTCTCTCTCTCCTTCTCTCCCTCCTTTTGGTCCCTCTCTCTCTCCCTCCTTTTGATCCCTCTCTCCTTCTCTCCATCTCTTTAGTCTCTTCCTCTCTCTCCTCCCCCTCCTCCACCCCTCTCCCCCCCACCCCCGGCGTCACCTGGCCTGAGTGCGAAATTGAAGTCAGAAGAAAAAGAAAAACAAAGATAAATATACTTCTGTGTCGTGGTTGGTTGTTTTTACTTGATGGTTCACCTCCATTACACCGCCGGGGGGAGGGGGGAGTAAAGAAGATGAAGGAGGGAGGGAGGGAGGGAGGGAGAAAAGGGGGGAAGGAGGGAGAGAGGGAGAAAGGGGGGGAAGGAGGGAGGGAGAGAAAAAGACGAAGGAAGGAGGGAGATGGAGAATACAAGGAGAAAGAGATGGGATGATAAGAAGGGGAATTGTAGAATGAGAAATAGTTTGAAAGGATGGGTAACTCTTCCCATCCTTCTTTACCTCTTCCCATCCTTCTCTACCTCTCACTATTCTTCTCTACCTCTCACCATCCCTCTCTACCTCTCACCATCCCTCTCTACCTCTCACCATCCCTCTCTACCTCGTCACAATTCCTCTCTACCTCTTCCCGCTCCCCCCTCAACGATATCCCCCCTTCCCTTCACCCAGTTCCCCCGTCCCCCACCCACTTACTCACCCACCCCATGACAAGGTCGAGGCAGCCCCGTTTACCTGGTAACACTGGCAGGTCAGGCCAGCTGGCACCACAGACAGGCAGTGTAGTTGCCATGTTTAGCCACTCACACTTCCTGATGATACCGTGCAATTCTCTCTCTCTCTCTCTCTCTCTCTCTCTCTCTCTCTCTTACAAAAGATAAATTAAGGGTGGTATATATCAGACGTTTTAACATAATTAGCATTGAGGTATTATGGGTACACGTATCTATTTATTTGAATACTTTGATGAGTTTAAGTTAGATTTCAGGAAGCATGAACGAAAACGATATAAGATAAATTGGAGCAGGTAACTCTATATATTTCCAAGAGTTGAATGATTGAAGTAACATCATGGAATTATTATTATGACGGAAGGTGGAGGTCTGAGTCAGGGCCAACCATCATTAATAACCTTTAACTCTCTGAGGAAAAAATGTCACACTTAATAACCTCATTGTACTGGATGGTAAATTAACAGACACATACATACATACAGACAAGAGAGAGAGAGAGAGAGAGAGAGAGAGAAAGAGAGAGAGAGAGAGATTGCGAAACTCCACGTCTCCATAACTAATCCTAACCTAACCTAGAAATTGGGGTTTAGCGTAAGAGAAACTGGACGACAAACTGTGAAACTGGCCCGGTCAGCCTAGTGAGGTCGGTGGCTGGCATTACACTTTTTGTCACACGGGTTGGAGGTAGTGGTAGTAGTAGTAGTAGTAGTAGGGGAGGAGGGGTAAGGGGAGGTGGTTGTGTTGGGTTGGGTTGGGTTGGTAGTGATAGCTGTGATGGTGGGGAAGGTTGAAAGTGGTGGTAGTGGTGGAGAAAGAGGTAAGGAGAGGTAGGCTAGTTGTGTTGTGTTTGTAGTGGTGGTGGGAAAGGTTTGAGGTGGTTGTGGTAGTGGAGGAGGTGCATGGTTGTATTGGGTTGATAGTGATAGTTGTGATAATGGGTAAGGTTGTTGTTGTTGTTGTGTTGTTGATGGTATGGTGGTAGAAGAGACTGTGTTGGTAGTGATAATGGTCATAGCGGTTGTGGTAGTAATACGTTGTGGTTGTGGTGTGATATAGTTGTGGTATTGGTGGTAATACACTATGTGATGGTGTGTATATTATAGACAGAAATTGATATGACAAATGATGATGATGATGATAACTCCTATGAACCTTCAAAGTTATAACACAGTGTACCAGAGGATGTAAAAGAAAATCCCACACTGGACTGTAATACTCAAATCTCTCAATTGATAAACTGTTGTGAGGAATACGAGGCAAAAATCACTCGTACATATATTTTTTATCGTTTTTTTGTGGCCGACAGCTATTGAGAGAGTTGCCAGAAACCTCTTATATCTACAGTTAAGGGGAGATTCTTGTGGGGGTAAATTGGAGGGTTATAAATTACTGATCCTCCTAACTATGCCAGAAAACAGATTCCCTCAATGGTACTGTACTAATAAGGGCCCTTATCTGTTTCGTTGGATGGTTAGGAGGAATCGGTGACCTTCCAATTCATCAAAAACAGAATATCCCTTTTAGTATTCAGAAAGATAATTGTTGTCTCAGACTGTACGGTACGTGTTTGGTTGTGTTGAGGGGATAGTCATTTGTGTGAGTATAAATTAATAACAACTGAATCCTCTGTATATATAAACTGTGTGATAATACATACTCGGCTCCTCCCACCACCAACAACAACACCAATACCAACACACCACCGACACACCACCGACACACCACCAACACACCACCGACACACCACCAACACACCACCAACACACCACCAACACACCACCACCACCACCAACACACCACCACCACCACCAACACACCACCACCACCACCAACACACCACCACCACCACCAACACACCACCACCACCACCAACAACACACCACCACCACCACCAACAACACACCACCACCACCAACAACAACACACCACCACAAACACCAACACACCAACACCAACACACCAACAACAACAACAACAACACACCACCAACACACAACAACAACACCAACAACAACACCAACACCAACACACCACTACCAACAACACACCACTACCAACAACACCAACACCAACACACCAACAACAACACACCAACACCAACACACCACCAACACACCGGATTTGGTCAGATTAGCGTCTCGTGTCAGTGTTTACCCGGAACATTGGTGGCTGGTGGTGTAAGGAGGCGACCCAGGGGATATATAACAAGGGGGACAAACCAGGGCCTCGAGGGATGATTACCTACAGGACACTTGAGGAGGATTTTCTTGAGACCATCCCCTTCTGAGACTGTTATGGGGGTCACTGTGCTTGTTTTTATGGGGTCACTGTGCTTGTTCCTTCATTACAACAACACAAACTCGAAACAAGATGAAGGGGAACACAAGACAGCACAATACTACACGAGATAACACAGATCGTGATAACACAACACAACACAAACACAACACACGTTAGACAACCCGAAATAAAACAAGACAAGACAAGACAATACAAAACGAAACAACACAACGCACCATAACACACACGAAGTAACACAACACAAACTACACAACACGAGATAACACAACAACAACACAACACGAGATAACACAACAACAACAACACAACAACAACACAACGCAACGCAACAAAAACAACACAACACAACGCAACACAACGCAACAAAAACAACAACACAACACAACGCAACTCAAAACAAGACGAGACAAGTTCCAGCCAGCTTGACGTCTCCTTACCACCTGGATTAGGGGGAAGTGGGTCAGTCAGTCAATGTGTGTGTGTGTGTGTGTGTGTGTCAATTGGGCTCCTAATCAAACTTTCTTTTTCCTATCATTTTTTCCCCTCATCTCCACCTCCTCCTCCTGTGTGTGTGTGTGTGTGTGTGTGTGTGTGTGTGTGTGTGTGTGTGTGTGTGTGTGTGTGTGTGTGTGTGTGTGTGTTGGTGAGTGAAGTGTCATTGAGATTCTATTCAACGGGGGACTTTCTTTTCTATACGTGTTCCCTCCACGGTATCTTCCTTTTTATCTCCTCCTCCTCCTCCTCCTCCTCCTCCTCCTCCTCCTCCTCCTCCTCCTCCTCCTCCTCCTCCTCCTCCTCCTCCTCCTCCTCCTCCTCCTCCTCCTCCTTCTCCTTCTTCTTCTTCTTCTCGGTATCCCCTTCTTCTCCTTTTTTTTTTATCGTCCTCCTCCTTGTTTATCTATCTCCTTCTCCAATCCTCATCCTTTTCCGTCTCCTTGTGGTGAGTGAGTGAGTGGGTTGCGTGAATAATGATTGACAGTCTCATCTCAGTGACTGTCTTACCTTCTCTGTGTCTGTGTAATCTCTCTCTCTCTCTCTCTCTCTCTCTCTCTCTCTCTCTCTGTATATATCAACTAACCTAACCTAATGCTGTGTCACCTAATTTTATTCCACTGCAGTGTCATGGCATTGGGTAAATAGTCCGTAAAAAAACACCTTAGTGGAAACGAAATTCAATGGTGACAATTATACGTTTATCATAACTTTTGAGAGAGAGAGAGAGAGAGAGAGAGAGAGAGAGAGAGGGGGGGGGGGAGTGGGGGAGATATCTGGCTGAAAAGCAGACGAAAAGAGAGTAGAGAAAGGGAGAGGGGAAGGATGGAGGAATGGAGAGGGGTAGCAAGGGAGGGGGATAGACTAGTAGGGAGAGAGAGCTTCAGAGCGTGACGGGAGGGAAGCTGAGAGAAAGTTGGGAGGGGAGGAAGGGAAGAGATAGGAGAGAGAGAGAGGGTGTGGGGGGGGGAAGGAGAAAGTTAGCCAAACAAAGGGAGACTAAAATGGAAGGGAAAACTATATAAAATACATATAATTAGTAATCTTGATAATAACACCACGTGAAAGTTAATATCTTCGTGGTCCAGTTTCCCAAAGTTTATATATATTTTTCTCACGAGTGTACCATTGTTTTGAATTAAAATTTTACATTATTTTTTTAAAGGCATTTATGTATATATATTATTTCCACGTACCAGTATGCATAATTATAATATATTCTTGCATAGTATTTTTTTTACAGTTTTTTTTTGTGTTCTTTCCTCAATATATTCTTTACATTATTGGTTCATATTCATGTTCTTGGATACTAGTATTATTTTTGACAGTGTGTTTGTGTTCTCTCCTCAGATAAAGATGTCGACTCCTTCACGTCCTCTACTGCTGGTGCTCCTCTGCTGCCTGGCCACAACACCACAGGTACAGTTGTTGTTGTTGTATTTGTTGTTGTTGTTGTTATTGTTGTTGTTGTTGTTGTTATTGTTGTTGTTGTTGTTGTTGTAGTTTCCCTGGCCACAACACCACAGGTACAGTTGTTGTTGTTATTGTTGTATTTGTTGTTGTTGTTGTTATTGTTGTTGTTATTGTTGTTGTTATTGTTGTTGTTGTTGTTGTTGTAGTTTCCCTGGCCACAACACCACAGGTACAGTTGTTGTTGTTGTTGTTGTTGTTGTTGTTGTAGTTCCCCTCACCACAGGTACAATTAGTTACTCACTTCACTATATGCAGTCATGAAAAGCTCTTCATTATCCACCACAAGAAGCTTTGCTGGTTTGGACTAGTGTTAGGCTGTATGTGTCGAGGCAACAAAACCTGACTTGTCTGGTACACCTGTGATGAATGTGAAAAAGAGGGAAGGTGGGAAATGGGGCCACAGCAATGTTGGGCGATATGTTGGAAATTACTCGTTGGTGTGCTGTCTATGACTTGGATAATGTGTTTTGAGTTAATTTAGTAACTATAAATGATAATGTATGTGAGCATTTAATGAGACTATTGCTATGATGTGGGCAACACTCCATACCTTCTCACACCTCACTAACAGCTCTCCCACTCACTGTTGCCAAATGTGGAGTTTGACTGCTGTTTTACGAGCCGTCGTTTAACACCAATATGTATATTTATATAAGAAGAAACAGAAGAGGAAGTTAATTCATTCAGGCACTTACAGTACTATAACTGGTTTGTATAGTCCTGCCAACCCCCCTCTCTCTCATACACACACAAACACACAATATTTTTTTCTTGTCACATAGAGTATAAAAAAATTATATACTATATATTAGCGTGGTAATCAACTGTCAGTCACGTCTGCCAAAATATTAACCAACTCCAAACCAGTCGACCAACCTGCCAATCAGCCTCCCCTCACGCCTCTCCCTCCCTCTCCCCCTCCCCCCCCCTCCCCCTCCCCCTCCCCCCCCCTCACCTTCCCCTCCCCCTCCCTCACCTTCCCCTCCCCCTCCCTCTCCCCCCCCCTCTCCCTCTCCCTCCCTCCCCATTGTAGTTGTAGTGACAGAAACACCCAGAGTAAACGAGTCCTCCAAGTGTCTTATTTCACGCTGTATAAATCCATGTCACTCGTTCGTCAGTCCGCTTGTTGTGTTGTTAGGCGGGGGAGGGGAGAGGGAGGGGAAGAAGGGGAGGGAGGGGAGGAGGGGGAGGGGGAAGGGGAAGGGAAGGGGAAGGGGGTCGTCAACATTCTGGAGTAATTAGCCCGGTCTGTTGGTGTTTTAATGACCCCCCACTACCGTAATTATTGATGTCGTTGTTGTTGTCGTCACCGCCTTTCAAATTGTTGAATGGCGTGTGTGTGTGTGTATGTGTGTGTGTGTGTGTGTGTGTTGTTCGTTACTGTGTCATCTGTTTGTCTGATTGTTTGTGACTTTATGTGTATGGTTTTTTTTTTCTTCTGTTTTATCTGTCAGTTTCCTTCCTTTTATGGTCTTTGTTTTGTCTCTGGATTATTTATATTCCCGTCTACCTATACATAAATCTGTCTCTTGTTTGTCAGTCAGTCAGTCCGTCAGTCCGTCAATCAGTCAGTCCGTCAATCAGTCAGTCAGTCCGTCAATCAGCCCAGTCTGTGATTGTGTGGTTGAGTGCAACTTTCTCTTCTTATGTATATATGAGTTAGCAGTCCAGCTCATCACACAGACTTTGAACATCTTCTAAACGGTTCTCTCTGACCTTCATTCACTCGACATGTATGGAGCAGCGAAATGAGTATTGGGTCAAGGGAATATACTTGACCTAGGAAGTGAGTATATATCTGTGACGAGTGGACGAAGGTTAGGCCTGGCTGCTGATTCCTCCAAAATGAACATTAAATTAACTACTGTTTTATCTCTGTATTGGTGGTCTGTTTCCTGGCATAGTTTGGATGAATTTATAGTCTCCGAAATTTCAGGGACGGATACTAAATCCCATTAATTAAGGGAAGAGTATACTTTTGGTACATTGGAGTGCCTTGATTCCTCCAAAGTATGCCAGGAAACAGACCCAGATAAAGAAAAATAATGGTATCCTGTTGCCTGGAATAGTTTAGAGGAATCATAATCTCCAAAAATGTCAAAACTATACCACCCTCCCCTTAATGAAAAACAGAACTGTATATATATAGTGAAGAAGACATGTGAAGTGAGTATAGTGAAGAAGATATGTGAAGTGAGTATAGTGAAGAAGACATGTGAAGTGAGTATAGTGAAGAAGACATGTGAAGTGAGTATAGTGAAGAAGACATGTGAAGTGAGTATATGATGAGTGAAAACCTGAGATGAAGGGAATAGGAGGAGGAATGAGTGTATGAGAGTGAGGAAGTGTGTATGGACGAGAGTATTGAAGGAAGTTATAACATACAGGATAACGAGTAAATGTTGAAAATACACCATATGAAACTATGAATAAATAACAATGGTGATCATCTAGATATGGTATTGTCATCTATGTGTGTATGAACACTTTTTACCACGACTGTAAATATAGCTGAAGGAGTGAAGAGATTATGGAGGAAGAAGTGGAGTTACGAAGTAGGAAGGAAGGGAATGATAGGGATTAGCGAGTAAGAAGAGGAGAGGAAGTAATAATAGAAGTAAGTAAGTAAGTAAGGTGGGGACAAGGAGGAGGGGGAGCTACTGAAGGAATAAGGAGAGAATGAGGAACCTGAGGGGAGAGGGAGAGGGAGGGGAGAATGTAAGGTGACTAAGGAAGGTACAGTAGGTGAATGGTAGTGAACGCCATCTGTTGTACGCTGGAGTAACTGTTTCTGGTCTCTCTCACCGTTTGTGTTGCATCCCCTGCCTCACTCGAACTCTACCTCATATACTATCCTCCACTATCCTCCTCTATCCTGCCTCACCCTGTCTCTATCTCATATATTATCCTCTATCCTGTCTCACCCTGTCTCTATCTCATGTATTATCCTCTATCCTGTCTCACCCTGTCTCTATCTCATGTATCATCCTCAACCTTGCCTCACCCTGAATTATCTTACCCTGCTTTCCCAATGGCTAATCCTCCTTGACTCAACTCTGCTTGCTGTACCCAACCCTGCCCTGCCCTGCCATACCCTGTCCTGTCGTGTCCTTCTTTACCCTGCTTCAACGCTATTTCATCCATTCCATCGTCACCCTGCCTCATCTTACTCTGTCTCACCCTTTCCTTTCTCACCCTTCCACCCCTGCCGTACACACACACTATACTCCCCTCACACACACACACACACACACACACACACACACACACACACACACACACACACACACACACACACACATCAATCATCACACCCACTCCCTCCCCCACCACACACACACACGCTACAGTATCTAAACACCTACATAGACACGATCCATCACCCCTTCCTCCCCTCCCTTCCCTTCCCTCTCCCTCCCCTCCCTCCCCTCCCTCCTCTCCCTTCCCCTCCCCTCCCCTCCCCTCCCCTCCCCTCCCCTCCCCTCCCCTCATCCGACCCCACCCAGCCCACTACAGACGCTCGGTACACGCCCATCAAAACGGGCTGACATGTGAGGCAACGTCAGCCCGACACATATAATTAACACTGACAACGAACATGAAGCAAGTAAGGCGGAAGAGAAGAGTTGTGTGTGTGTGTGTGTGTGTGTGTTGGGATGTACTCCAACTCTCTCTATCTCTATCTTTCTGCTTGTGTGTTTTCCGGCTTGAGCCTAATTGTCACATTTCCTGGTTTCGTTTCATGCTGTATAACTAATGATAATGTATTAATGAATTTGATAGTTGTGTGTGATGATAATAATGCCTTTAATAATAATGAATTGATAATGAAAACAATTAAGATAATAATAATAGAAGTGATAATAATAACAACAATAATGAAAATAGATGATATAATAATAAAAAAATGATAATAAAAGCAAAAAATTGCAATCACAATCTGGATACAAGTTTATGATTACGAGTGTTCCTGCTGGGGATTTACGGCTTGACCCACTTTGGAGGAATCAATACACTCTCTAAATTTACCGAAAGTGTCTGTGAGGTCTTTAATTCTAGCCTACACAGTGCTCGTCGTTGGTTGTTGGCATGTAAGTAATCTGAGCTGGTGGGTTTTCAGATTCTATGGGGGTGTGGGTCGTATGTTGTGTGAGAATGCTGTGTCACTCCATGTATATAGGAACCTAAGCTTGTACAACACCACCACAACAACAACTCACTCCATACTCATGTGACTAGCTGCCTTACACACACACACACACACACACACACACACACACACACACACACACACACACACACACACACACACACACACACACACACACACACACACACACAACACAGCAATTTCAGTTCCTTATTTAAATCCTCACACACTGACCACAAGCTTACTACCTCACACACACACACACACACACACACACACACAGAGGAGACAAAGCGATAAACAGAACCTCCCACGTCCTTTAACAGTTCACTCAGGGGGTTTCCCGAGAAGATAATAAACAAGTCGTCTGTCTAACGTTAGTCCAAAGATAATGACGTAAAAAATAAGCCGCTGCTGTTCTGACGTTCGAAAGAAAATAAAGAGCAGTGGGAAGGGGTGATAGAGAGGTGGGACAGTAAATACAAAGGAAAGAAAAGGAACGGAGGGATACATGAAGAACTGAAAAGGATTAGCTGGGGCCAAAGGGACGCCAAAACCCTTGAAGTAGTACAGTACTGCCCACGTCTACGCAGGCAATACTTTCCTTAATTACGGGGATAAAGAGCAGTTAATTGACCGTTGTCGTTGTGAGTCATTGCGGTGCCCTTCTAATACCAATGGGTTGTGAGGGACGCGACCTTGGGGTAATAACTGAGCACCAAATCATCATCATCATCATCATCATCATCATCATCATCATCATCATAATCATATTTCTGGGACTGAGTGAGATGCCTAAACTGGACCGTACAAGAAACACTGTATTTCAATATTTTCCTGGTTTTTGTGGCACTCCAGTTCACCCCGATCACAAATTTATTCTCTGTCCCCTCCCCCCTCCCCCCCCCAATGAATAGCCCACCCTGGAGACATGAGGTGTTGTTGTTGTCGTTGTCGTTGTTGTTGTTGTTGTTGTTGTTGTTGTTGTTGTTCTGAATGACGAGGCGGGCCAATTGGAGCGGGTATCTTACGTAAACATTATCGTGTAGCCTATTATCCTACTCCTTCTAGACATCTCAACTATCACCACCACCATTGTCATCATTATCATCATCATCATTATTACTACTGCCACAATAACCACTTATCACCACCAGTACTCGACCACTAACATCATCATCGTCATCACTATCACAAACACCTTCAATACACTACCACTATTATCATTACCACCAACACCAACCAGTACATTATTACTATCATCACCATCACCACTAACACCACCACTCGCCAATTCAGCCACCACCTTAACTACCCTACTACCACCTTAACTACCCTACTACCACCACCACCACCACCACCACAGTCATTACCACTGCATTTAGCACCATTCTCACGACTCTGTTTTCCACCCCCAATCACCACTACCACAATCACCACCACAACAACAACTATGACTAACACCACCACCACTACCACCACAACAACAACTATGACTAACACCACCACTACCATACTTTGCACCACTCTCAACACTCTAAAATCAACCACCACTAACACTAACACAACCACCATTAAAACACCACTACCTCTCTAACACAATCTAACACAAACACCACCACCACCAGGACAGACAGAGAAGAGAGACATTCAATATGACCCAGTAACCAAGGCTATAGTCAACAACAACAACAACAACAACAACAACCAGCATAACGGTACCAGCATCAAATAACCACCATCCACCACCACAACTACCACAATCGCTGGTGCTTGACTGAGTGGCCATCTGATGGTTTAAACTGGGTAGGGTGGTGGTTGAGGAAGGAGGGAGGGGGACGACGAGGAAAGGGAGGGGTGGGGGAAGTCTGTTGTTGATATATATGTATGTATGTATGTATGTATGTATGAAGGTGTAGCATGTGTTATATTCTTCTACCTAACTGAGGGCTAATCTCCACAACTGATACATTAACTGGTAACTGTAATTGGTCGAGGTTTACTGTACAATCTGGGTTTAGTAATCACGTATCAATCAATGAATCCGAACACATGTAAGGTCTATATAGAAGTGTACGTACGATATTGGCTGTTGTTATTCATTTACTCTCACATCAGTTAAAACCAGACTTCATAATTATTTCTACCTGTTTGGCGTATTATCTATGTGTGTACATTGGTTACCGTCGCGTTTTCTTACTTGTCTAAACACTTACCTACCTGTTTGCATACCTGTCAACCTACCAACCTACCTACCTACTTCTTTTTTTATTGCATATCTTCTTACTTTCCTTCCTATATACCTACCTACCTACCTCCCTCCCTGCTCATCTTACTGCATTTATACCTACCTACCTGCTTACCTACCTACCTACCTACCTACCTACCTACCTACCTACCTACCTACCTACCTACCTACCTACCTACCTACCTACCTACCTACCTACCTACCTACCTACCTACCTTCTTGTTTTTCTAGTTACCTTTTACATAATTGTCTTCCTATCATCATCCATGTTTCCCTTAATTCCCTTCTTTACTCCTTCCTTCTTCCCTCCCCACTTGCACCTCCCTCTCCCACCACTCTCTTTATTTTCTCCCTCTCCCCTCTCCAACCACTCTGTTTTCTATCTACCTCACCTGTCCCCCAAAAACACCCCCTCCCTGTGTCACCTGTCCCCCTACAAACCCATCCTGTGTCACCTGTTCCCCACAAACCCATCCCATACCTCACCTGTCCCCCCCAAATACCCCCTCCCTGTGTCACCTGTCCCCCCCACACACCCCATCCTACCTCACCTGTCCCCCCTCCCTCTAATCTAACTACACGCCCCATCCTCCACGCCCGGGTCCCCTCCTTTCTAACATGACAGTACAAAAAGTGAACCGATTCGTGAGCCTCCCCTTTCACTTGTTACTGCTCTTCCGTGTCCAATGTGTGGGGAGGGAAGGGAAAAGGGAGACTGGATTAACACAGGCGGGACGGAGTGGGAAAAGAGAAGGAATGGAGGAAGAAGGAAGTGTGGAAAAAGGGAGATGACAATAATAGAGGGGAATTATTATAGTTCAATTGTCCCTGATTGTTTCCTCCTCCCTCCCTCCCTCCCTCGTACTATACAGGGTCTTATAGGCCTAACGTGATCTAATTTATGCTTCATTTCTTTATCTTCTTTTCCATTTTTCTTACTCCCATTTTAACCTCTACTCCCCTTATTGTTTCCCTCTTCTCCCTTCCTCGTCACCCTCTTCTCCCCTCATCGTCACTCTCCTCTCCCCTCATCGTCACCCTCGTCTCCCCTCCTCGTCACCCTCTTCTCCCCTCATCGTCTCCCTCGTCTCCCTCCTCTCCTCCACTTCCCTTGAGTTAACAGTCTAAGAGTTACAAATTTACGTGTCATCATTTGTGCCAATTACTGTGAGTCCATAACTTATTTTCTCTGATGACAAGGAGAGTAAGATGTTATTTATGTGAAGGGAAGTGAAGGCTGGTTGGTTGGTGTTGATTCCTCCAAACAGCGCCACGAATCAGGAGGAGGAGGCTGCATCTGTATCCTCGTATCTAAGGAGGCTGCATCTGTATCCTCGTATCGATCTGTTTTGTGGTAACCCTTTGAACCAGTCAGTCATTTATATTATTATGCCTTCCAATGGGGCGACAAGAACTCATCCATCCACTTCAACCCATTATTCCCATTATCACTCCATTTACGCCACACCTCATAGCATTTACTCCCCCATTATCTCGTACTCACATTTATTCATGACGTTACTTTTCATTACACATACACACACACACACACACACTCATTTCGTTTAGGAATTATTATTTCCCTTATTATATGTATTAGTGTAATTTATCGCTTGCCAAGTTTCACCCAAACATTTTTCCCATCCATGAAATATATACCTTGTTTGATTGATGGTCTTCGTATTATATGTATTCCGCAATAAATATATTCTGGTACTCACATTAAACTCTACCGCTCTGTTTGTCTTTAGAGAGAGAGAGAGAGAGAGAGAGACAGTGCTGCACAGTCACATGTTGTTATTCACAGGTAGAGTTATTACGGTACAATATTCTGCCCCAAGGGATTGCTATGACTGGTGAAGGTAGGTTAGGTTAGGTTAGGTTAGGTTAGGTTAGGTTAGGTTAGGTTAGGTTAGGTTAGGTTTGGTTAGGTTAAGGGAGGTTAGGTTAGGTTAGGTTAGGTTAAGTGAGGTTAGGTTAGGTTAGGTTAGATTAGGTTAGGTTTGGTTAGGTTAGGTTAGGTTTGGTTAGGTTAGGTTAGGTTAGGTTAGGTTAGGTTAATGTATCTGACACCAACATAATAATAGTAGTATATAGTGACTCAGGCCTGTTGAAAATGTCGTGAATAAAGTGGTTGAGTCTATTTAGTGAATATTTCTATTAAGGTTCATTCGTGGCAGATTGATTACTTTATTTTCGTCTAAATGTTTGTCCCGTTAGGTATTAATAGACTACCAGATATTATATTGCCTTGTTAAAACACATTGGCAAAGATTATTGATCCGCAACTGTTCAAAAACTTTCGACTCCATGCATCTGGTTACAAAAAAAAATATTATTTCCTTAACGGGAGGGTGGTATAGTTTTGACATTTTTGGAGATTATGATTCCTCCAAACTATTCCAGGCAACAGGCTACCATTATTTTTCTTCATCTGGGTCTGTTTCCTGGCATACTTTGGAGGAATCAAGGCACTCCAATCTGTCAAAAGTATACTCGCCTCTTAATTAATGCGAACAGTTTACTCTTTGAATTCATCGTTACCAATATTATTATATCTTCACCCCCGGGGCCTCCAACACTAATATACATTGTTTTTATTTTTCGTTATATCAGCGTCTTTATTTTATTTTCACCTCTTCCAAAACGTAATTATATATTTCTATTCTCCACTTTCAGCATCTTTATATTAATTTCAGCTCATCTAATACAAGTATATTCTTTCTATTCTTCACTATTTCAGCAACTTCATTTAATTAAACTTCACCCCATCCAATACAATTATATTCTTCCTGTTCTTCACTTTCTTTCCATCACAACTACATTCTTATAATTCTTCTTCATCATTTCATCATGTTTGGTATCGGTGTTTCCGTCGTCGTTTGCCAAAAGGTTTATAGGTTCATCCTCCCAAATGTCGTCCTCGTTAATCTCGTCTGTGTTTACGACTTCTCTCTCGCTCGTTAAATTCACACTGGAAAAGAGTGGCTTGACTGCTTGCATACCTGCCTGCCTGCCTCCTCAACAACCTGCATGATAACCTCTCTCTCTCTCTCTCTCTCTCTCTCTCTCTCACTCTCTCTCTCTCTCTCTCTCTCACACACACACACACACACAAATAAGGAGGTGCAGTAGGATGTGACACTGATAACTACCAAGCAGAAAATACTGGGTGTGAAGATGACCGTGGTGGTGGTCGTGGTGGTGAAAGGTGTAGTAGTGATGGTGGTAGTGTTAGTGGTGGTGAATGGTGTAGTAGTGATGGTGGTAGTGGTAGTTTTGGTGTTGGCCGTATAGTCGTGTTGGTGTAAAAAGATTTTGTTGGTGATGATAAATTTGTAATAGTCAAAAGGAGTCTAGATAATGTTAAAATGTGTTGGTAATTGTGAGAGTTAATGAGTCAATGTGAAATGCTTTGGCAGGGATGGTAACGGTGTCGGTGGTAGTGGGGATATTACACACACACACACACACACACACACACATAAACACAAACACACTCGTTGCACACACACGAACACACTCATTGAAGTACACACACACACACACACACACACACACACACACACACACACACACACACACACACACACACACACACACACACACACAGATAAGTTATTGACGTGAGGTAGTATGATACGGATATATATCAGGCAGAAAATTCCTCATGTTTAGGTTGAAGATGCAGCCTAGTAGTAGTAGTAGTAGTAGTAGTAGTAGTAGTAGTAGTAGTAGTAGTAGTAGTAGTAGTAGTAGTAGTAGTAGAACAGACTGATGATGCAGAGACCAGGCTGTGTGTATGTGTGTGTGTGTGTGGGGGGGGGGGGTTGTGTGTGAAAAACAGTGAAATTGAAGGAATGCATTGTACGACTTTTTTTGTGGTGGTTGGCTAATCAAAATATGACTCTTCCAAATTGTTACTGATGGTCAACTAAATATTCTAGATGTTTTTGTCAATAGCTTTGAAATTGTGTCAATAGAATCCATTTCCTGAAGATTTAGTTCGCAAGAGACAAATATAATTAGTACACACACACACACACACACACACACACACACACACACACACACACACACACACACACAGACACACACACACACACACAGACAGACAGACACACAGACAGACACACACACACACACACACACACAGACAGACACACACACACTGACACACACACACAGACAGACACACACACACACACACACACACACACACACACACACAGACACACTATGACACACACAGACACACAGACACACACACACACAGACACACACACACACACACACAGAAAGTCAAACAAACAAAGGATGATTTTAATGAGATAAACTTGGACGAGCTCACTCCACCTCACATGTTTGTAGCTACTTTTGAGCGGTGGTCGACTTTATTTACACTTGGCGAATGATAATAGTTGTGGTTGGTGTGGTGTGGGTTTAGTGAGTGTTTGTTTTTCTCTTGTGGTTGAGGTGCAGGAGTTGTATTGGTGATGGATGTTGTTATTAATTGTTACAGAGATGGTGGTTGGGATGTTTTTATTTGGGGTTGTTTGTTTGTTTGTTTGTTTGTGAGTCGGTGTGTGTTGTGATGGTGACTTGGATTGTATAGCACACACACTAACACACACACACACACACACACACACACACACACACACACACACACACACACACACACACACACACACACACACACACACACACACACACACACACACACACACACAATGGAAGAAACACACACACACACACACACACACACACACACACACACACACACACACACACACACACACACACACACACTGGAAGAAATAAATCTAAGCTTGTGTTTCCCATCTTCCCACCTCCATTCCCTTACCCCCTCCCCCCTTTTCCCCCCTTCCCACATCCCCCCTCCCTCCCCCCTCCCCCCCTCCCCCTCCCCCCCCTTCGTTTTGGCTAGCCGTGTGTTACCGTGGTCGCACTTGTGGGTCGTTGTGTGTGTGTGTATGTGTTCCTTTTCTTTGCGGGCTCGTGTGTGTGTGTGTGTGTGTTTGTGTATGTTTTATAGAATAACGTGTATATATTATTATGTATGTGTGTACCCAAAATTGAGTACTCTATTGTAAGTTTTGCCTGTGTGTGTGTGTGTGTGTGTGTGTGTGTATGTGTTTTCATTTAACATTATAGTGTAAATTAATGTACAACTGCAAGTGTATGTATGTGTGTGCGCGTATGAGGATGTGTTACGCCAGCAAGTGTCAAGGTGTGGGTGAGGCTGTGTGTGTGTGTGTGTGTGTGTGTGTGTGAGAGAGAGAGAGAGAGAGCGTGTGCGTTTCTTGAGTTTGCGTGTGAAATTAACGTGACCATGACAAGGAGGGGAGGCGGTCACTGTGCCACACACACACACACACACACACACACACACACACACACACACACACACACACACACAAACTTTCATATTGCTTTTTCCACACCTACTTACACACACACACACACACACACACACACACACACACACTTTCATTCTACTTTTTCCACACCAACTTGCAGACACACTACACCTACACACACACCTTCTATAGTCTTTAAGAAATATGTGGTGTGTGTGTTTACAATGGGTTTATGGTCCTGATTATCAACACTTGTCAAATCATACCTTTTTAGACCTCACTATATTTGTCGAATATGCAACTTTATTATGGTTAAATCGATTATAATTTGCTTTACAAATTCATTATTCTATTATTTTAAATTTTTACTACACTTAACGAATTAATGGACAGTAATATACCGTAGTTTCTTTTTTATGAATTGTATGTAGGCTGAGTTAGTTATATCGACTTGGCTAATTCCTTAAAACACACAAAGGTACCGAGCTAAAATCATATGTTGTGTAGGCTATACGTTATTTATATCGATTTGGCTAATTCCTTAAAACACACAAATTAAGGCACCGAGTTAAAATCGTAATAATATATTGTAGTGGTGTATGTGTATAATTATGTATAGATGACTTAGGTGCCCCGAGAATATACCCTGCAAACATGGGTACTTTGACACAGATGGTATGATTATTGTAGTGGTGTATGTGTATATGTATAGATGGTATGATTATTGTAGTGGTGTATATGTATAGATGGTATGATTATTGATAGTACCGGTTCAACTGGTGAAATAATAAGTAGAAATCAATTCCTTGCCCTTTTAAGTTTAAGGGGAGGGTATAGTTTTGATATTTTTGCAGATAATGATTCCTCCAAACTATTCCAGGCAATAGAATACCATTATTTTTTTTCATCTGGGTCTGTTTCCTGGAATAGTTTGGAGGAATCAAGGCACTCCAATGTACCAAAAGTATACTATCCTCTTAAAATAGTGATATAGTCGAGACTTTTTTTTTTTACTGTTTCATAAATATAGAGAAGACGACCGACCAGCCCATGGAGGCAGAGGGTCGTGTTGTGTTGTGTTGTGTTGTAGTCTGATGAGGGTTACTATTACAGGCAGAGGGTCGTGTTGTGTTGTGTTGTGTTGTAGTCTGATGAGGGTTACTATTACAGGCAGAGGGTCGTGTTGTGTTGTGTTGTGTTGTGTTGTGTTGTAGTCTGATGAGGGTTACTATTACCCAGACAGAGGGTCGTGTTGTGTTGTGTTGTTGTGTTGTAGTCTGATGAGGGTTACTATTACAGACAGAGGGTCATGTGTTGTGTTGTGTTGTGTTGTGATGTGTTGTGTTGTAGTCTGATGAGGGTTACTATTACCTCGACTTATTGTTGTGGTCACCTATAATAATTGTCCGTGAAATACAACCTTGTCTACGCATGGTTTTTACAACAAGTGTATTTTTCACACTCGGTAACGCTACAAACCCTCAAGTATGATGTACTGTATATATATAACTGTGTATAGGGTTGAGGTAGTTGTTTGAACGTCTGGTATTTCCACTCGTTTCTTATGTTGTTCTTTTTCTCTTTTCAGGTGAGAACTGCTAAGCAAACAGGTCATGGAGTGAGTACTGGATGGTGGAGATTCATCTAAGGTTTAATTTAAAGGGATAGTACACAGTGTTGGTAAATTTGGAGCAACTGATTCCTCCAAACTATTCCAAGCAACAGGACACTATTATCATTGTTTATCTTGGCATACTTTGGAGGAATCAAGACACTCCAATGTAACAAAAGTGAATTAAACCCTTTAATATACAGGAGTACAAGGTGATTCATATTATGGTGTATATAGGTTATGTGCTTATGTAGAGTACCGTACAAGTTATCATGTAGAGTGTTATGTAATGTAACTATATATATATGGTTATATTGAGTTCAGGTTATCTTGGCATTGGAAAATTAGTAGCTATTGATTCCTCCAAATTGGACATGGAGGACACACGTTTCCTCCAGTATAGTGTAAAGTTAATCTTTTGTGGCATAGTTGGAAGGACTGTGGAGCTTTGAATTTACCGACTGCATCACAGACCTCTGAAATGAACGTAAAAACTGGAGTGGTGTTGTGAGGTGACGTGAGACCATGTGATGTGATGTGACCAGCTGCAGGTGTATATGTGATCCAATTTCGTGATGTGTGTAGGTATGTGTGTAGGTATGTGGGGTCAGGCAGGTATGTCGCTGATGCAGTTATACAAGAAAGTTAATACGTTACTCGTATTAACGGGAAGAGAAATGATATAGATACGATAAAATGGATGTACAGATCCAAACAAATATTCTTGGTTGTTGGTACAGTCTTACTCAAAAGTTCATTAACTTGGACAGCCAGCGGTGAACCTTTAGATTCAATTGTAATGTACAGTCGGCAGCATAAGTTCACTTCATTTTCACCTGCATGCGTATATATTCGCTATAGAGATGTTGCAATACAATTTTAATGCAAAGGTGACAGATATAGTTCTCAAATGATAAATTACGTCTGATATTGAAATAAATACAGGTTAATATTGAAATAAATACAGGTTGATATTGCAACTAACTGGTCATATTAGCAATATTAAGTACATGAGATGGACGCGAATATATGCTGCCGGCTGTACAACCAGCGGCACAAGTCCTGTCGCCTAACCTGCTTCATCGAGACATGTAGTGTTCATGTGTTCATCAACTCAATAAATAGGCACGTTTCATACACCTAATAATCACGAGTCTATGAACACTGTGTGCTTTGGTGAATCAAGTGAAGCGACAGGAATTTCACCGCCGACTGTACAGTATTGCCTTCCTCTGATTGATACTGAAATAGTTCCAAACCTCTGAAACATCGAACTGTGAGTGATTTACCCTGCCCTGCCCTGCTCTGCCCTGCTCTGCCCTGCTCTGCCCTGCTCTTCTGCTTACAGTATTACCCGGCCTGATCCTACCTTATCCTACCCTAACCTGTCATGTCCTTGTGAAGGTCACCACCAGAGTCCAACTACACGGACTGAGTTAAGGAGAAACCTAATGAATGACAACAGTTATAACAAACCAACAACTAAGGAGATGGAACACGATAAAGAGATTGAAATGATGAAGGACAAACTGGGAAGGAAAAACAAAGAAGGGGGGAATAATAAAAAAACACTATTTGGAACTGTCATAAGGCTGAAGTTATGTGAAAACTCTTTAGGTATATATTGTATATATCTCTGAGGGAAATACATTGTTAGGTGGCTGCAGCAGAGAAGAGACAGATGAAGGACAAATACATACAAGGTGGAGCAGAAAAAATGAGTCTGGGAAATGTGAGAGGCAGCGTGAAATTAGAACAGTACATACATACATACTGTATGTATTTATATATTCAGAAACTTCACTTCACCTCAATGACCACTGAAGAAATAATTGGTGAGATAGTAAGTAATTTGTTGTATTACATCCTGAAACAGGATGTAATACACCAAAGTACAGTACTTACTGCCTCACCTACGATTTCTCCCGCAGTTATTTTACACACACACACACACACACACACACACACACACACACACACACACACACACACACACACACACACACACACACACACACACACACACACACACACACACACACACACACACACACACACACACACACACACACACACACACACACACACACACACACACACACACACACACAGATATATATATAGAAAGAGAGAAAGAGAGAGAGAGGGGAAAATAGGTGGATGGGAATGGAAAGTGGAGGAATAGAGAGGAAAGTGGAGGGGAGGGGGTGGGGGAGGCCTGCCACTGACCCACTGGCCTCCATCACCTCACAAATCTCCACAACTGGCAACTCCTCCTCGTCCACCTGTTGCCACTCTTTAACTAACGAGCCTAAAGAAGGTCTTGGTTGCACGAATTAAGAGACAAAACACTGAATTGTTATAACTGTACCAAGAAACAGAGATCTTAGTACCGGTATATATAGCTTCTAAAATTTACCGACACCATACACACATGATGATATAAAGGATTACTAAGTGAGTTTGAAGAAATGGGTCGGTACACATAGAGAAATATTTTAAGTGTTGGAGGAACCAGTAGACAACAAGATAGATCTACTGAAGGTATTGGAGGACTCGGCAGACAGAAAAGGATAATTAATGTATTTAGAGGAATCAGAAGACACGAGGGGGGATATGGAGTGTGTTGAAGGAATCTGTAAATATAGAGGGATAATGAATGTATTTGTAGTAATCAGGCAGAGTGTCTTTGGAGGAATCAGTAGCCTATATACACACAGAGTAGTACTAATGAGTGTCTTTGGAGAAGTAAAAAAACAAAAGGGAATATCAATGCATTACAGTATACATATATATAAGTAAGTATTAGGCATACAAAAAATTCATACTGTATCCCCCATATAATTGTTATACTGTATCCACTAATTGTATACCCCTTTCCCCCCCCCACCCCCACCTCCACCTCCAGGGCCAGAAAGTGATCGACCAGAACGCCCTGGACTCCGCCGCCCTCCCCGTCGAACACCGTGGGGGCGGCGCCTTTGGACCCAACCTCGGAGGCCCGCCGTTTGGAGGAGGAGGAGGCCCCCAACTGCCAGGCTCAGGGTATGGCGCCCCACAACAGGGAGCCCCAGACGACCCCTGGCCCCTCGCTCAGCCAGACATGAACACCATCAAGAACCTACAGGTGGGTGGGTGTGTGTGTGTGTGTGTGTGTGTGTGTGTGTGTGTGTGTGTGTGTGTGTGTGTGTGTGTGTGTTTGTGTGTGTGTGTGTGTCTTGTTTGGCCTTTGATTGTTGTTGTTGTATGTATTCTTCTTATTTATCTCCTTTTTTTCTTTCTCTTTATATTCAGTTTGTCTCTTCCTTCTCTTTTATTAATCAATATTGTTGTTACTGTTATTATTATTATTATTATTATTATTATTATTATTATTATTATTTATTGAAAATTATGATGTAATAAAATAAAAGGGAAATAAACTGGAAAATATTAAGGGAAATGAAATGTCCTCATTGATCTTGTCACGTTTTGGTAGATTGGAGTGCCTTGATTCCTCCAAAGTATGCCAGGAAACAGAACCAAAATGGACAAATATAATGGTGTTCTGTTGCTTGAAATAGTTTGGAGGAATCATTTGCTCCATATTTACCAGCAGCAGTGTACGTACTACCATGTTAAAGGAGAGATCACAAGATTTACCGGATATACACAAATAGATTAACATTATTAGATAGCGAGGAGTGGAGAAAGTAGGAAAGGCCTGTATATGTAGTGTAGAAGGCTATTTATGGCTTACAGTGTTGATAATGCTGGTAGTTTAGTCCTATAAGAAGTTTTAGGATAAATACTACCTTGCCTAACTAGTATTATTGTTTATCAGAAGTAAATAATAAATAATCATACCTATTCGACTAGATACTTTTGACTAATTGAAGAAATAGTGAAGTATTAGAATGTTTTTATCCCCACGTGATGTTTATTACAGGTTATTATTCACTTGGGTTGCAGTTGAACCTGTTGAAAGTTTCTAAATAATATTGATACAACTCTATTGATATAAATGGGTGTGCCTTAAATAGAAGGGGTCAACCGGTCACTTGGAATTTGCTCAAGTTGTGTGTGTGTGTGTGTGTGTGTAATAATAATAATAAAAATAATAAAAATAATAATAATAATAATAATAAGCGGTTTATTGTATGTGTGTGTGTGTGTGTGTGTGTGTGTGTGTATTATTTTTTCCTCAGCTGCCATGGTCCTAATTAAACTCTTAACTTGACAGGTTCAGTGTGAAAAGTCGTTCATGAGAGTGTCAGTGGAGTTCGACCGTCCCTTCTACGGTATGATCTTCAGCAAGGGTTACTACAGGTGAGAAGGACTTTACGATTTAATTAAACCAGAATATTATGTATAGTTTTACTTTTAATAAACAACTCTTAATAAAATAGGAAAAGTATTGTAAAGTAATAGTAGCATTGATGAAATATTGCCAGTACAATACTCTTAAAAATTTAGATGTAATATATTTTAGATATAATACGAAATTAAGATATAATTCAGATACAATAATAGATATAATTGTGGTTATGTAGACTATTACAATTACATATGTGACCAAGAGTATTGTAACACTTCCTCTTCCTCCCCCTCACACCCCATCATATCCATTGTTCTCTTCCTATTCTTTCTACTTTCCTTTCTCTCACACCTTGTTCCGGTTTGACAAAAGACATACTCTACTCGACTGAAAATTTAGCCCCACCCCGATTCCTCTCACGGCCCCAATACCTTCAGTTCCCACGTTTTACTCTCAACATGAAACGAAGAAATCTCCTGAAACTCGTGCCGCCCCAGTTATAGTCGAGTTCCGTGTTTACACCTCTGGCGGGAACCTTGTCAATTAATTACCTCGTTCTTGTGAATTAATTACCTCTTTCTCGTCTATAGTGATGGATTGTTTTTACTGTGTACAACTCTTTTTATACATGTGTATCAAAAGGTAATGCCTACTTTTGGGATAACGTGTGGAACTATATGAATATTATGAAAAAGTAATTATGAGTGAGTCACCCTACCTGGGATATATAGCCTATACATACAATAAGTCGAGAGTATTGTATTTCGTGTATAATATTATATAGGCTATGGATATATTCATAAGTGCCTTTAGTAACAATTCGAAAGGGATAATACTTTCTTGCAATATCACATCTCAACTCTTATTCAGGGCTCACTCACTCACTCACTCATCACTCCTTCTGTTGTCAATCACACACTCATCATTCCCTCTGTTGTTACTCACTCATCACTCATTCTGTTGTCACACACTCACTCTCCGTTCTTCCTTCTGCAGCGACCCCAACTGTGTGCACGTGCAGCCTGGCACAGGACGCCTGCAGGCCCAGTTTGACATTTACCTCAACAGCTGCGGCATGACTTCCACCTCCAGCGCTGCCAACTACGGCCAACCCACGCCCTCGGGTACATACATCGAGAACACCGTCATCATACAATACGACCCTTTGGTGCAGGAGGTGGGTGAAGATTACAGGACATATCTGTAGTTGGTGGATTTTATTCAGTAGTGTATTTATTAGTTAATTCACTTGTTCAATTGTTAATTTTTTAACAAATGTGATGATGCTTGTAACTCGGTAATACACTATTCACATGTGATATTATTATTGTACTTTGCACTTTGTTTGGGTAATGAGGTTTGACTATTCACATTTAGCTTGTATGATATTACCTTTATCATCATTACTTTCAGTCGCAAAGTATGATTAGTATAATTTATTAGCTACAGTAGTTATTTAACTACGAGTTTTTAAGTTGATTTGCATTTTCATCAAATTAAAGTTGTAGAATAAATTTTACTTCAAGAGTTCATTTGTTCCTTAGGTACTGTACTATGAGTTGTCTTTCAATCCACATTTTCGTTAATGAGTTTAATATTTATCGATTTAAAAAAATAAGACTAGCTCAGTTTTGTGTCACATTTTGGAGGAATCATAGTCCCTCCTATAAACTTTAAGTACTGATCACTCTCACACCAGAAATATGCTGTACTAACCTTAATCATTATCCTGGTCCCATACACACCTACAGTTTACACAGTACTGACCTCTTATCCTTCTTGCCAGGTATGGGATGCTGCCAGGAAGCTGCGGTGTACTTGGTACGATTACTATGAGAAGTCAGTCACCTTCAGACCATTCCAGGTAAGCTGGTTGTTTGATATACTTTTCTTGCACAATACAGTAATTGCAATTGTATTACTTATGTAACTAACAGTAAATTATTGTAGCCACAGTGGATATCATTAAGTATAATCTGAATGGTTGGGCAATGTGTGACTCAGAACCAATGAGTACCCAGTGAGTTTCAACCAATTACAGTACGGTTTCCTTAATAATATCAGCTGTGGACATTAACTTTGAAAACACTCACTAAAGTTATAAGGAATTTGGTAATCCTATTTTAGGAGAGTGTAAGGTTGATGTAGTGAATGTAGTTTTTGAAATGAGTAGAATATTGATGGAAATATGTAGGCTAATGATTACTCAGTCTCACAATGAGAAAACAATTTAGTGGTATACTGTAGTTTTGAGAAATGTAAGAGTATATGTTAATACTAATTCTTGTCTTGGGAAACTACTAATGTTATGGGAATATGATATAGAGTGCTGACAAATTATAGACTACTTTATACTGTACTTCCAAGATATGCCAACAACCAGATTGCCTCAGAGTACATGGGAAGTGGTACCAAGTATATATGTTGTGTGGCATATTTTAGAGGTTTACTGTATATAGTCTCCAGTTACTCTACTTCTTATCTCTTTAATTTGTTGCACTGTGAAGTTCAGTAGTAAGTAAAGTCATGTAGAGATAAACTTAGGGAGCTGAATATAAATAATGTATTTTAATCTTGGTAGGGAGAAATAACAAAAGTAAGGAGATAAGCTGTTAAAGGAGCTCAAATGTTGTCATATATTTGAAAGGTATTGGTTCCTGCATATTATACCATGAAACAAAAACCCTCATTACAGGTGCAGTTTTGTGGCACAATTTGAAGGAATCACTAGCTGCCAATTCAATGACATCATCACAGGGCATTTATTTAATAACTTCTGCTTATCATACAGCACATTGATCATGTAGTTAAAAGCATGAGTGTAATATGGAGTAGTTTTGCTATCAGATACAGAGAAAGGAACGTATTACCAGGCAGAAAAGCTGCACTGGAGTTCATACAGGTAAACAGATTATCAATAAGTAATCAAGTTGTTGCTTCCCATAAACAAACAAACCATAATTCCTGCAGGTGGACATGCTGAATGCCGTAACAGCCAACTTTTTGGGTGACAACTTACAATGCTGGATGCAGATCCAGGTGGGCAAGGGTCCCTGGGCATCAGAGGTGTCAGGCATCGTCAAAATTGGCCAGACAATGACCATGGTGTTGGCAATTAAGGACGATGAAAACAAGTTTGACATGATGGTTCGCAACTGTGTGGCTCATGATGGTAAGCGAGCACCCATCCAGTTGGTGGACGAGGCAGGCTGTGTTACCCGACCCAAGATCATGGGACGCTTCCAAAAGGTCAAGAATTTTGGATCATCAGCATCAGTTGTCTCATATGCTTACTTCCAAGCCTTTAAGTTCCCAGACAGTATGAATGTTCACTTCCAGTGTGTCATCCAGGTGTGTCGGTACTCATGTCCTGAGCCTCAGTGTGGTGGAGGCATTGCATACCAGGCAGCTGGCAGTGAAAGCAAAGTAGCAGTAGCCCCACCCCCTGGTCGTAGCCCAGACCCACGTCTGCCTGCCCATGCTGCACCCAACCATGCTGCTCTCACAGCACAACAGCCTGCACAGCGGAAGACTGGTGAGGGTGAGGATTTAGGGGAGAAAAAACAGGCCATACCCTACCCAGTCAGCTTCCAGCTTCATGCTGACCAAGTCAACCTGCCTGATGATGGGTATCCTAAGGTCAACCGCCAGGGTCCACTAGACCTGGCTGGACGACCCCGGGCATTGAGCCCTGAGGACCTCCCACTGCCCAGTGAATTTGATGATGAAACAGAGGATGGATCACGAAGAAGACGGCGAGCCACACAGGAGATGACAGATGTCTCAACGGCACGTGTCATACAGGTGGTGGCACCTGGTGATGTGGCCTTCAACCTGAATGCTGGCAATGAGACAGTGGTGGTGTCTGAGTCAGTGGATGATGCAGCCAATGTGTGTATGTCTGCCTCTGGGTTTGCAGCAGGTCTGGTGTTACTGTTGCTGGTTCTTTGTATTGCCTGTCTGGTGGCTGCTTTCCTCTATACTCGTGTCAGGGCCTTCACTGCCAAGGGTCACGTTACCACCTTCATCACGCCCTTCGATAACCCAGAGTTTGTCAAGGTGGCGGCAGCGGGTGGCAACTGAGCACCGCGTCCCACCCTGTGCCATACTTGTCCTGCCCCGCCCCACACCATGCTGGACACTGCCCCATTGATGCCCAACCAACCTTCACTTTTCCTTCGTCAAGACCCGCACACTTTGCCAGAGTAGGCGGGCTCGGGTGGTGATGGTCTCCTTAGTCCTCTCTCTTTCACCATCCTTCCTATCTCCTCATATCTTCACTCATCCTCATCTTTTCCTTCTCGCTGCTTCCCTCTCTCTGTCTGTCAACTCTCTTACACCAGTTGCATCCTCCCCATATCCCAACTCTTTTTCATCCCTTTCTCAAAAGTCCTGTAGTATTCTTGTCCAATGAGTCATTAATTTTCTCACTTTTAACCTCCCTTGTCTTTCTAAGCTTCCTCTTTCCCACACACAAATACATAACCCCATATGTTACCAAAGTCAGCACATACACAGGCACGCATATCCTTCCTTCCTGTCTTATGGCATTTAGGGTCATATGCAGCAAAATTCTTGAGCCAGACAATGATGGGGACTGATACAATGGCTCCAGAGACAAGATAGTAACTGTTGTGAAGAGCCATTGTACTGGTCATTGCCATTGCCTGGCACATAACATTCTTGCATAGGGACCATGCTACAATGTGGCCTCATTTCTTTCTATCTGTCTTCAGGTCTTCTATCATTGTTGATCTGTATAATTATCTTCTATCTCATGTTACCCATTTAGTTTGTTAAATAGATAATTATATCATTAGCATTATCTGGAATGAGCTGGACTCCTTCCACAATTCTATTTATTATTATTTTTGATGTAGCACCCATAAAAATCAGCACTGCGAAATTAATATATAGTATATACACGTACAGTCACGGACATAGATATCTTTCCTTGTAAACCTAATTAGAGAGTTGTCCCTAATGGAAGTATTGCACTGCACTGTACCGTTACACAGAATCAATAATGCATCTCCCTCTCTTCTTTACACTTACCCTGTGTTTGGGAGTTCCTTAGTGAAAACACTAATATCAGTTAAGTTGACTGTCCCTACCATGACACTTTTAAAAGACGAGAAATATACATTATCTAGAATAGTCTCATCTGTGAAATAAGTGATGTCTTTGGTTTTCAGGAACAGTACTTTTATTCTGGTTGTGATATTTAGCAACTTTTCTGATCAAAGTGCTGTAGTTTGAAAGAAACTTAAACAATCCAGACACCACTTAATGTAGCCTATATGGCTGACTACACAGTACAGTTCAGTACTTCCATCAGCACAAACTCAGTCTAACAGATTACGAGGGGAATTACTTATCTGAGAATGTACTAAAGTCTTTCCTTAGTGTGTAGCGCGTGATGACATACCGTAGTACAGTAGAGGTAAAGAAATATAAAATCCGCCCCTCCCTCCCTCCCTCCCTCAGGTGTAGATAATATTATGTTAAGTGTACAGTCAAGTTTCTCACTCTCACTCACCTCAACACTCGCACCATTCTATTGTATCATTTTGAACAAATATTTATATTATACAGGTATAGTATATTGTTATTTGGAAATTTCTATGGTGTAGTTTCATTTCTTTATTCTTTTATTGATATTCATAATACAGTATATAATTTTTTATTAGTTGACTTCATCAAAAGTTATTTTATTAGTGAGGTGTAATTAGTTAATCACATTTGTTTCTTTAATTCCTATTACATTATTTCATTAGTTGAATAACTACAGTACTTCGCTTCAAGAAAAAACCCTTAGTTAGTTTTTACAATTAGAAGTCTTCGACCCAAATATTTTTACCAGTCTTGATATGAAATTGATGCGGTATGGTAAAACCTCATTAATCTTTATCAGCCATGAATTATTTCTACACCCACTATCCAACAAACCTCTATTGTAGCCTTTGGACCACACCAAGACATGTGGTACTAATACAAACAATCAAACAATCACTACAGTTGCCAACATAGCATTTTTTATCGTCAGATAGTGAATATTTCCAATGTTTGATTTTTTTTTCTACTTGAGACTCAAGTGGCAGTGATGCATTGTGTGCAAGAAAATGTTTATTTTCTTATTCTCCTCTATTTTAAGATTCAAATAAACATCGAAAATTTTCATTATCGGCTATAAATAAACTGTTAATTAAGGTGGCATAAGTGACAGTCAACCCAGGCAGAGGAAGGAACCTTTATACCTACGTTAAAGGCTGTAGCTGGAATGGTGAGGCAGGACACATTAGGTATCCAACCACAACTGTTGCAGCAACAATTAGGAACAACCATGTATTTCATAATTATCACCAATGTAGTCTTACATCAAGATACGTGTGGATAATCTTACAAATTATAATCAGTTATTGCAGTAAGCATCATAAACAGTCCTGCACCCATTTCAGTCGTCAATAATAACAATATGTGCAGCAATCGAGTAGTGGGAATTCCTCTGCAGTACACACCAAGGATAGGATATATAATAGGGTCAGCACATCGCGTGTGTGATTCCTATACGTAGGCTTATTCAATTAACGACTGGCATTCTTTTATTAACTGACGCAGCATTAGTGTGCAGTACCCATGTGAACGAGTATCATTAAGGGACCCTGTGATCTGGTCAGAAATGTGGAGGTACAGTATAATGAGTCCTTCAAATAGTGCAACGAAACACCACCCATATAGAAGGAGCTTGTTTCGTGGCATAGTCAGGAGGAATCAGAAGCCTCCAATTCTCATACACGATCACAGGGTCCTTAAGTGTCTAGACATGTATGTGTGTCGAGCTGCTTATGTGAACGTTTGTGTGTTTTATGTGTAGAAGGTAATTACGTCTCTGCAGTTCGTATGTTTGTTTTCCTTAATTTTGTTTTATCCCAATATGTTTATCTGAGTTTATGTAACACTTATGGTCCTGTGTACTGTAGGCGTTACATACAAACAAAGTAGAATTATTTATTTTTGTTTTGTTTTGCCAGTATGTATCCAGAAATGTTCGTCGATGATGTGTTAATGTAGTGTTCGTGTGTATATGTAAACAATGCAGGACGTTTTTGTGTGCATGTATGACAGCAGGTAAACGTTCTAGTGTACAGTCGGGGAATAAAATTATGATCGTCCCAGCTTTGATCCAAGTATAGAGAACTTATCGACTACTTAAGACTACAGCTGCCATGTCGAATAGTTCAGCTCTTCAGTCCAACGTATTCATATTATTAATCCAGGAAGATAATTCATTCCCCGTCTATACACTTTGAAATGTTAATCTCACTCTGGTCGCAAGAAACTGAAATCCAAGCAAGATGTTTAATTTTAAAATACGAAAGTAAAAATATATTTGTCATTTTAATTTACCTTCTTAGAAACTCTAGAACTGTGTTATCCTTTCAATCTGAATACTTTAAAAAAAAGGATTAGGGCTTACTACGTGTAATTACGTCTTTGGAGAGATAATATTGGCCTACAATATTTTATTATTCAACAACATAAAGTTTTATTGAAGGTGTTATTATTATTATTATTATTATTATTATTATTATTATTATTTAAAGTCATGTTCAGGTTACCAGTTTTGAAGACTTTATATTATTCAAAGACTCAAAAAGATACAAACAAACACTCCAATGGATTTCAGTTTTCTTAGAACCCTTCTGTCTGTCTGTCTGTGTGTGTGTGTCTGTCTGGTTGGAAATGTCTCCGCAAGTGTCACTACCGTAAAGTATCGCAAGTTCCTGTGGTGATATTAATTGACACTCCTTCCCATACGATCCATAAGGGGTGAATCATTCTCTTGTTAAGTTTGAAGGTCTGTGATTCCTCCTAACTATGCCACAAAACACAGATACCCTAATAGTACCATTGAGGGCATACGTCTGTTTTCTGGTATAGTTATTTGGAGGAATCACAGACCTTCTAATATAACAATAAGAAAGTCTCCCCTAATATGTGTTTTCTGGTACGTATAGTTATTAGGAATCACAGACCTTCTAATATAACAATAAGAAAGTCTCCCCTAACATGTGTTTTCTGGTATAGTTATTAGGAATCACAGACCTTCTAATGTATCAACAAGAGATTCAACCCCTTATAATAAACGGGAGAGGTTTGTCAGTTGTCAGGTTTTCCACAAGAGGGCAGCATCAGTGTTCTGTGGTGGTGATACTTGCTTGCTACGTGCGTCAGATAGACAGTGAGAAGAAGACTGCTTTTTATCACTCGCCCATGGGTATTTTTTTTATTTTGTCTACTTATTTATTGTAAATACTTAAGTATATTTATTAGTTCAATGTAATATTTATTTGTAAATCTGTAATAAAGCAGCTGAAATTATATATGTGTGTATATTCATTTTGATCCCTCTGTATTTATTATTTTGGTTGAAGAGAAAGGTATGAGGGCGTAATCTTGTGTGACATGAAGTTTTGGTGTTTTTATTTGGTGAACCAGATAGGCCTATTGGTCTGTTATGAGTAACTTAGATTATCACATAATGGTCCTGCTGTATAGGCCTACTACCACTAATAATTATTATATAATCCATTTGTACTTGTTATGTCGGGTGTGTTGGATATACGTAGTTCATTCAAGCTGATTGGTTCATAATATTACATTAGATTGTATGGTCTACACAGTTACCAGACCAGTGTATCATATTATATACTTCTGCACCACCACCAATCAGACCACAGAATGGTTATACGCCACTTTGCAGGCTCGCAGAGTCACTGTCGCAGACTGGCACTAGTCTCAAGTAGTCTGGTCTAGCTGCTCTAAGCTCAGTGCACTCCCAGCTCTTGTGGTGGTGGTATGTCGCTCCCCAGTTTCCTCCTCCTTCCCACGCGCTTGCAAAACTTTGGTAACCAGCCGTGTAGTGGGTGAATATAAGGCTACCGATTCCTACGAACAGCGTCACACAACACATACTGAAGAAACTGTATCGGTGGTCAATAAATTACTGATAATGTAAAATATCTTTCCATCGTCATGCATAGACAAACGTTCCAGTTATCACCATGAATCAGGACATTAACTTACTATTGCACCAGTTCCTTGCCACAGCTATCATCATTCATTTGTACCCAGCATAATAAAAAAACACTTGTAACAATTCGCTTATAGCAGTTTTTTGTTAACATGGGCTTACGTGGTCTTGATAAGATATTTGTTGACTGACGCATGACAATTATGGCCTACATGACAGGAAAGAAAACCGTCCAAAATAAGAACAGGTACTAAATTTAGAAGTTCAAATTGCTTGGAAATATAACTTGGAAACTAGTGTAACTATTTTGTCGTTCGTGTTGGACTGAACATTTTAGAAACTATGGAAGGAAATGAGTGGTAAAATTGTACACATCCAGACCTTAGGCAACATACATGATAACAGAAAGTATGTATGTACACACGGGGACATACAGAATATAAACTAGGTACCTGGAAAATACACCCTTTTATTATACACACTGGAACCATAATGAGACAGTACACATGGAACCTATAAAATGTGTGTACGTGATGAAAGAAAGTATACACGGAGAGTGAAATATAGTAATTAAGTACACACTGATTTAGGCACTTTAAGCCTGGAAAGACATGTACACCATCAATAAAAAGTACACAAGGTAACCAGGATAAACAGATGTACACACACAACCTGCATGGAAAGTGTACACAACGACTGAGCTATTAGTTAGTACACACACGACAGAGGATGTGGTTGCTGTACATTTCTGCACTTCTGCCACTGTCATGTAAGTTACGTTATTTCTTCGTCAGATTCCTGTGATTTTCTATGACAGTACTGTACTTTCTTCCATCCAAAACACAGAGAGAGAGAGAGAGAGAGAGAGAGAGAGAGAGAGAGAGAGAGAGAGAGAGAGAGGTGACATCTTAGTAGTTACTGTATCGTTGTATGCATGACTGAACAATTATTATTTAAACACTATTTAATCCAGTAGCCTACTAATTCCACTAACTGAACATTAAATAATTTATCATTAGACAACGTATTCTTTATAATGTCTGTGGGTGAACTTTGTAATTCGTAATGTTGTTGTTTTTTTAGTCGAACTTAAAGGATGTAAACATTACCTCAAGTCTCCGTCACGTAAGTCAATTTGTTTCGTGATTATTAACATTCCAGAACTAATTGGTTTTTGCTCATAAATTTTTCACACATTATTTGGCAACAGGTTTGGTCGTTACTACTTTACCGTTGTGTGAAAGTATGTATGGAGGTTGTGTGAAGTCTTACAAATCATAATTACTCAAATCTTTGGTCCCTTATTAGTAAAGTAATTGGAAAGGAATTACTGCATCATCCTACACACCAATTAGGGAATATTAACTTTTTGGTAATAAAGGACAGTATTCTATTATAAATTGTGTGTTTGATAAACGCCTTAGATTATATAAACTATGTGTATAGAACACCGTAGAATATAATCATATAGAATAAGACTGTTTCCTTCCGCGTCGCCTGCAGGTGGTAGCGTGAGGGGATGGAAGCTGCTACAGAGTGTGGAGGTGCCCCAGTATGCCTTCGCTGGGGGTGAGGCCAGGTTAGGGTGCCGCTACAACCTCCGCACCACCCGCCTCTACTCCCTCAAGTGGTACCACAACAATACCGAGTTCTATAGATATGTTCCCACGGAGAGAGCAGCGCCCTTCCATGTTCACACCTCACCTGCCTTCACCGTCACCGTTAGTACTGGGGCTCTATTTCGGTGTGTGTGTGTGTGTGTTTGTGTGTGATATCCAATTCGCCATTACTCTTAGCTTTCCCACATCTCGCTTTCACGCTTGTCTTGCAACTTTCTTTGACACTTCCTAATCCTTCTCACAACTCGCTTTTAACACTTACCTAATTTTTCCCACATCTCTCATTGACACCACTGCCTAATTTTTCCCACATTTCTTTTTGACACCACTGCCTATTTTTTCCCACATTTCTTTTTGACACCACTGCCTATTTTTTCCCACATCTCTCTTTGACACCACTGCCTAATCTTTCCCACATCTCTCTTTGACACCACTGCCTAATCTTTCCCACATCTCTCTTTGACACCACTGCCTAATCTTTCCCACATCTCTCTTTGACACCACTGCCTAATCTTTCCCACATCTCTCTTTAACACTAATCTTTCACACATAATTGTTGTGGTGGTCTTCGTCAGCAGGAGGTGCGGAGGAACGAGCTGGGTGTGGAGGTGTCCCTGAAGAGGCTACGGGTGAGTGGGTCAGGTCACTACCGCTGTGAGGTCATCGCTGAACACCCCACCTTCCGTACTGAGACTGCCTCCGCCACCATGCTGGTTCTCGGTAAGTTATCTTCATCTTTTATCAATTCATATTTTATACTTTATTCTGAATTCCTGTTTATTTTCAGTATGTTTTTTTTCCTTTTGATTCTTTTCTTTATTACCCTCTACCGACCCACCTAACACTATAATAACACCAACACCACACTAACACCAACACCACACTACCTCCATCAACACTTCCATCACGACAACAACACACAACTATCAACCACACAGACATTTTACTTCCATCAACACAACAACCACCATCACACCAATACTACCACAACACCCCCCCCCACACACACAACAACACTACCATAACACCACCATCACCATCAACACCATCATCACCATCAACACACCCCCAAGCCTGTCCCCCCTATTCCTCACCACCCCAAGCCTCTCCCCTACTCCTGCAACCCCTACCACCACCACCATCATCACCATAACACCATCAACACCATCACCACCACTGCACCATAATAACCCAACAGTCTCACACACGGTATAATGTTATGTCTTCAATGGTGGCAAGATTTATAATATATTAGCCGTAACACTGTCGCCATATATTTGTTTCCTTAGCATCGATATTGCTCCATAATTCTTGTAGTTACCCCTCGAGCGGAAAAAGTAATAAATGAAATATATGAGCCTGCTATACATATTATATAAAAAATGAATTATTATATAGTATACTTCTGCTATTACTAAGACTATTATTACTAGTACTACTACTACTATTATTATTATTATTATTATTATTATTATTACTATTACTACTATTACTACTATTACTACTATTACTACAATTACTACTACTAGTACTACTAGTACTACTACTACTACTACTACGTGATTGTGTGTAGTGTGTGTGTCTGTGTGTGTGTAATGTAAAACAATATATATAATAGAGTGTATGTATGTTTACCGTTCACCTTTACGTCAAAAATTACGTGAGCCGTCCCTGTCCTTCCCCAACGCACCGTGGAAGTATATTTACATGGTGTGTGATTGCGTGGGTAAAGAGTGAGGCAGCGAAAGGCTCATGATTGTGTGTAGGATGAATGGCTCCTGATAATGGTGAGGTGGTGATGCAGGCGATTTAATCAGTGGTGAAAGATGTGCAACGGGGAACAAGTGCCGTAATGTTTATAAATCAGGGCCCCCTCTCACTTCCCCTCCCTATACCCCACCTCTCTCTCTCTCTCTCTCTCTCTCTCTCTCTCTCTCTCTCTCACACACACACACACACACAAGCGTTGTAGGGAACAGGATTTTAGTGATAACCATCATTATTATCCTGGTTTGCCTTGGCTTTGTTTACTCTGGGGGGCTCCAGTGGCTTCTGGTTATAAAAGAAAGCCATTTCAATTTAAATTTTATTCACACACACACACACACACACACACACACACACACACACACACACACACACACAGAGGCGAGGATACATACCCACACATGCACTTATATACATATTCAAAAACAAATAATCACACATACTGTACATACAACCACACACACACACACACTCGGAGACAAACAGAAACACACACATGCAGGAATACACATTCAAAGACCAACCAACCAACAAACACACACACACACACACACACACCACACACTCTCCAAGATACAGACATAGGCTACACATACAGAGACGTGTGTGCGTGTGTGTATGTGTGTGTGTGTGTGTGTGTGTGTGTGTGCGTGTGTGTGTGTGTGTGTGTGTTCTGGACTAGGCAGTTTTACCGCTTTAATATCCTCGGTGCATTTTCCAGCGGGCAGTAAGGAAGGTCTGGAATAGCTTTGTTGATATTAAATGCATGTGGTTCCCTGGACGCTGGAAGGTTACGTGGCTTTGGTGGTCAGTATGTGTACGTGGGGATGGAGGAGTGTAGGTAAGGAGGGGAGGGGGAGGGGGGGGGGAGGGGGGGAATTGGTGAGGGGGAGGGGTTTGTGGGAGGGGGAGGGGGAGGGCTGTGAGTGGGGGAATTGGTGAGGGGGAGGGGTTTGTGGGTGAATTGGTGAGGGGGAGGGGTTTGTGGGGGTATTGGTGAGGGGGAGGGGTTTGTGGGGGTATTGGTGAGGGGGAGGGGTTTGTGGGGGTATTGGTGAGGGGGAGGGGTTTGTGGGGGTATTGGTGAGGGGGAGGGGTTTGTGGGGGAATTGGTGAGGGGGAGGGGTTTGTGGGGGTATTGGTGAGGGGGAGGGGTTTGTGGGGGTATTGGTGAGGGGGAGGGGTTTGTGGGGGAATTGGTGAGGGGGAGGGGTTTGTGGGGGTATTGGTGAGGGGGAGGGGTTTGTGGGGGAATTGGTGAGGGGGAGGGGTTTGTGGGGGAATTGGTGAGGGGGAGGGATTTGTGGGGGTATTGGTGAGGGGGAGGGGTTTGTGGGGGAATTGGTGAGGGGGAGGGATTTGTGGGGGTATTGGTGAGGGGGAGGGGTTTGTGGGGGAATTGGTGAGGGGGAGGGATTTGTGGGGGTATTGGTGAGGGGGAGGGGTTTGTGGGGGTATTGGTGAGGGGGAGGGGTTTGTGGGGGAATTGGTGAGGGGGAGGGGTTGTGGGGGTATTGGTGAGGGGGAGGGGTTTGTGGGGGAATTGGTGAGGGGGAGGGGTTTGTGGGGGTATTGGTGAGGGGGAGGGGTTTGTGGGGGAATTGGTGAGGGGGAGGGGTTTGTGGGGGTATTGGTGAGGGGGAGGGGTTTGTGGGGGGAATTGGTGAGGGGGAGGGGTTTGTGGGGGTATTGGTGAGGGGAGGGGTTTGTGGGGGAATTGGTGAGGGGGAGGGGTTTGTGGGGGAATTGGTGAGGGGGAGGACTGTGAGTGGGGGATGAGGGAGGGTGGGGGAATTGGTGAGTTGGTGAGGGTGAGAGGGGATGAAGGGGAATTGGTGAGGGAGAGGAGGAGGAGGGATGGGTTAGTGGATGAAGAGGTGAGTGAATCGGTGAGTGAGTGTGTTGGCAAGTGGATGTATGTGTGGGTGAATGTAAGATGGGCATTTAAGTGGCTGGGTGGGTTGGTAATTGAGTGGATAGGAGGGTTAGGGGTGGGTATGTGTGTGTGTGTGTGAGAGAGAGAGAGAGAGAGAGAGAGAGAGAGAGAGAGAGAGAGAGAGAGAGAGAGAGATAAGGGAATTACCCCCTCCCCTACTTGAGAGGGTCACAGGGGCAGGGGCGGGGGCGGGGGCAGGGGTGGGGGGGCAACCACTCCACTGATTGGTGGAGACTGTACCCTTTCCCTCAACTCTATCGCACCTCTCTCTCTCTCTCTCTCTCTCTCTCTCTCTCTCTCTCTCTCTCTCTCACACACACAGTTTTCGTTTTACTCTCACTCCCTCATTTTATTATCCTCTCCATAGTCTTTCTTCCCTTTCTTATTCCTTTCTGTCCTTTCCTTCTCATCTATTCTTCCTCATCCCCCTCATTTCTCCCTCTTCTCTTCCCTCCTATGTTTCCTTTGCTTCATTCCTTCTTCTCTTCCCATTATTTCTGTTCTCATTTCTTTCTCCATAAATTTGCTTGTCTCTCCCTTGCCTCACTTCTGTCTTCATCCATCTTAAGTCTTCTTTCTCTCCTCCTCGTTATCTCTTCACCTTCCCCACTTCTCTCCTTCTCTCCTTGGTTTTCTATTTTTATTCGTTATTTTCCTTCCTCTGTTTGTCGCCTCGTTTGTCTTTCTCATTCTCTCATACCTGCTTCTCTTAAATTCTCTTCATCCTTCTCTCTTCCCTTCCTCCCTCCCCTCCCTCCTTCATTCCACTTTTTCTTCCCTCCCTCCCCTCCCCTCTCCTCTCCCTCTGCAATCCTATTCACTCCCCTCTTCTTATCATCTCTCTTCCCTCCCTCCCTCCATCCCCTTCCTTCCTGCCTCATCTCTTCCCATTCCCCTCCCCCTCCCCTCCCCTCCCCTCCCCCCTTTCCAACATTTTTCTGATTCCATTCATAAAATTGAAGGAAAACGTGGGAGTATAGATATGTGTGTGTGTGTGTGTCTGTGTGTGTGTTTGTGTGTGTGTGTGTGTGTGTGGATGAATATGAATGCAGGCGTGGGTGTGGTCGTGAAAGAGGGATGTGGGTGTGGGCGTGTGAGAGGTGTATATATGTGGATTTGGGGATGTGAGAGATATGTGGGTGTGAGCAAGGTAAATATATACCTTGGTGTGAGCGTGTGAGAGCGGTGTATATAGGCTTTAGATGTGAGCGTGTGAGTGTGGGAGAAAAAGTTGTATTGTAGGCGTGGGTGTGAGAGGGGTGTGACTTTAGATGTGAGAGGGGTGAGAGAGAGAGGGATGTGAGAGGGGTGAGAGAGAGAGGGATGTGAGAGGGGTGAGAGAGAGAGGGGTGTGAGAGGGGAGAGAGAGAGACGGATATGAGTGCAACTGCTGCCTGCCTGCCTGCCTCCCTCCTTGCCTGCCTTACCAAACAAAACAGAGCCGTATCATGAGAAATCCATTGCCTCGTTATTTGAAGAGGAAAGCAGCATGATAATCAAAGCCTTTGTTTTACCAGCCTCAACTTATGGACCAGAAACTTGGGTCTTAACAAAAGTTCCAACACGAAAACTTGGTGCTGCTGAAAGAGGAATGGAGAAACAACAGCAGGGAGAGAGAGAGAGAGAGAGAGAGAGAGAGAGAGAGAGAGAGAGGAGAGGAGAGAGAGAGAGAGAGAGAGAGAGAAACGTAGAATTACAGACAAACAGACACAGAAGAAGAAGAGAAAGAGGAGGAGGAGGAGGAGGAATAGGAAGCAAGGAAAAACTAATACATACTAGAGCTAAGTAAAGGGAGAGGGAGTATACATGAGACGGGGGGAGGAAGGATTAAAGGCTTATTGTATTGTATCGTGCATATTGTATCATAGAGGAAATGGGTTTGAGATGTTGCTATACTCGCTGGGGAAATGTATGTGTCAATGGAGCCAAGTTGTGAGAGGAAACCTACTAATTCATCCACACAAGAAACAGGATACCATATATACCTAATAAATAATAACAATACGCTGATCTGTTTTGTAGCACAAGTATAGAAGGAAGCCACAAGGTGCCTCCATTTCAACATCAGATTCGTATGTATGTACTTTTCAGAACATTATTTTTTTCTATTTTTTTTTTTTTTTTTCTCTGGCTAACGACCGACGGTTTTATTCTGCCAAGTTTAATTTCCAAACACGAGTGATGCATGGGCTAAATGATTGTATCTCCTTTAATTAACCCCGCCTGATGAAGCATGGAAGAGTTCATCGTGCAAACATTGGAGTGCATTATTTAGATTAGGAAAACTTCTAAATGTGTGATGGTTAGCTGTGTGTATATAGGCTCCTCAGTCTAAATTAGTTGATGCAGTTCAGTTCAGTACTCTCTCTCTCTCTCTCTCTCTCTCTCTCTCTCTCTCTCTCTCTCTCTCTCTCTCTCTCGTATTACCCTGGCAGCTTCTCTCCAGTTCCTCCCTCACCCCCTGGAGAGATTATATAGGTAAGGGGCTGAAGGTTGAGGTACTGATAAGAGGGGGGGAAGGGAGGGGGAGAAGGGGTACGGAAATGAAGCAGGTTGTGATAGCGAGGTGTTGTGTGGTGTTATTACCGTACTGTGTTGTGTTGTGTTGTGTGGTGTTGTGTTAGTTTAGTGTTGTGTGTGATGTGTTGTGTTGTGTTGTGTAAGTGTGGTGTTGTGTTGTTGGTTTGGTTTAGTGTTATGTTGTGTTACTGTGTTGTGTTGTGTTGTGTTGTGTTGTATAAGTGTGCTATGGTGTTGGTTTAGTGTTGTGGTGGTGTGATGCTGATGTAGTGTTGCTTGGTGTGTGTGGTGTTGTGGATGTTAGAGGGATGTGGTGTTGCGTGTGTGGTATTGCGATGTTAGTGTTGTGAGGTGGGGGTGGTATAGTAACACACACACACACACACACACACACAGACAGAGAGAGAGAGAGAGAGAGAGAGAGAGAGAGAGAGAGAGAGAAAGAGAGAGACAGGGGGTATGGTAGAGATGGTTGAGTAGGGGTGTAGGGATAGAGGCTGAAGAATCCCGACCATTTTTTCATTAAGAAGTTTCTCTTCCATCCCTCTTCCTTCATGTTCCCCTCCCTATTCTCTCCCCACTCACCCTCTGTTTTCCTCCCCTCCCCTCTCCCCATTCTCTCCCCACTCCTCCCCACCCAACCCACCCCCATCGTCTCCCCACTCCTCCCCACTCCTCCCCACCCCATCCTCTCCCCACTCACCCACTCCCCACCCACTCCCCTCACCCTCTACTCATCAATACAACATCGACAAGTTTTAGCCAGAACAAATGTTGTATGTAATCTCCAAGGAAATGATACTCACGCATTGGTATTCCTTTGGTATTCTTAGACTGAAGTGAAATGCATTTATGGTGTTGATTTCAATAACACTCCAAATTACGCCACTGATTATATATAGATGGTGAAATAATTCTCTCTCTCTCTCTCTCCACCAAAGACACTCCATTCCTCTCTCTCTCTCTCTCTCTCCACCAAAGACACTCCATTCCTCTCTCTCTCCACACCACCTCGTTACACGCCCCATCAAATCGTCTAC
>JAWZYT010004389.1:0-60605 GCA_034508575.1 Petrolisthes manimaculis
CTTTGATTTACCTCCATAATTCTTTAGTGAACCATACAGGTTCTTTGTTGTCATGTCTACCTATGTTTTTTCTTCTATATCCACCTATAAGTGTTTTATTTGCTGCCACCATTATCCTAATGATGCCTTCTAAATCCCCAATATTAGTCACCTTATCTCTTATATCGTCATTAAGCATTATCAGACCATATTTCTCCATCCATTGTAAGATTATTTTCCCATTAATATTAATGGCCATTATAGTCCTCCACAATGATTAGTGATTTTTCATCATCATCCTCAATTATTTTCTCTATTTCCTTTTTCATTAATCCATTTCTTTCATTGTCATTAACACTAAAATATAATACTATGAGTTTTATTTCCAAGCCTTGATCTTGCCTTTTTCAAATAAGATGCCTTTATTTTTGGTATTTACCTTTTCCAGATTTATATCCTCACAGTTTGTATATAACACCATTCGCCCTCCACCCTTCCTATCATTTATTTCTCTCATTTCCTCTATTTAGCCTCTGGCTAGCACAATGGTAGAGTCTGTGTCTGCAGCCCAGCGTTCGATCCTTGCTCGGGACACGTTAAAAATGCCACTGATGCCAGAGGTTACCACCCCAGTGAGTAGGGGGTGGGGGGTTTGAGTCGGCTGTCTGAGGTCTTCCTGCTTAGTCAGCCATAGCCGAAGCTGACTCGGGTCTCAGGTGGGTGGAGATGTCTCTGGGCCACGCACCACAATGATCATCCTTGTGATGCGTGCTATAATTGTGTTTCATACACACAGTGTGTGCTACACTCTGTCGCAGTGACTGCCACTCATTAGCACCTTTAATAACCTTTTAACCTTCAATTATATTTATTTTGTTACTAAAGTTTATATATCTAATTTTCTTTTGAGTTTCTGTTAAATATAATATACATTTATCATCTATCAGTTCTTCTACCTCCTAGTTTTTACTTTTGTTAGACCTTGTATATTAATAGCCTTGATCATGAATTTATCCTCACTTCTAGCTGGCCTATTATATTCATTCTCCGATCCATTGTTATTATTTTCTAGTTTGTCTCTACTTTCTTTCCTATCGTTCCAAGGTTGTCACTCATGGAGTCTAACCACCTTTCCCTTCCTAATGACCCATTTACCTCCATCGCTTCTTCTCTTTCTCAGCTCATCCCTAAGTCTGTCATTCTCTTATTTTCTCCTATTTGTTAGGTCTGGGGCAATTATGATTTCCCTGAATGTACGACTTTCATCTTCTCTCAAGCCCTCACTTCATTTAACTATTTCCCACTTCATTCCTACATCATTTACCTCCACAATCACAGGCCTAATTTTCTCTTTTGATTCTTTGCCTATTCTGAAATTGTTACAGACCCTTACACCTTTCACCTTCAGTACAACCTAAAAACTTGTTCACACAATACTGTATCCTCTTCATCACAGCCAAACCTTTCTTTTGTGTTACTTTCAGGTACAATACATACATTTAACATAATTATGTGATTCTTTTTCGTCTTTTTATCTTGCATTTCCTCTATATTTTCTATAACTCTCTCAGTCACCTTGTTCATCAGTTCTTCCTCTCTCTCCTATATACTCTCCAACCTTTTGATCATATCCCTTACGTCATCATTTGCTACCTTTAGGTTTCTCATTTCCTCTCTTAGCCCAATCATGTAGCTTGCACCCTTCTCTCCATCCTTCATCTCCCATGGGTTGCTCTGAACTACTTGATCTTCTCCTACCTTGTTCTTGCTCCACTTGTTTTCAATATCTACCATTTTCTTGCCTATCTCTGCATTCTTCTGCTTGACCATCTTCAGTTCTTCTTTCATTTTGGCATTTTCTTTCTCATCTTCCTTCCACTCTTGGCAGCAAGGTTGGCAGAACCAGTTTCCCATATTTTTAACTTATTTCAGTGCCGCCTCGGTGAGCCCCTCGCACTCCTTATGCCTCCAGTTCTTACATCTCATGGACTCGGCTCCACTAGACGCCACCCAGCAGACACAAGCCTTACAAACTTCACGGTTTCTTCTCACCTCCTCGTCACAATTTCCACATAGTATATCTCTATTGACACTACCAGTACTCTCTCATCTCCTGCATATTTTCCTCATTGTTACTCTATCCTTTCCGGCACTATAGTCTCTTCAACTTTCGAATGTTTTTTTTTTTACTTTTTCTAAGTTGATACCCAGACGACCAACCTGTGGGGGTGGACTGGAGATATCAATAAATGTGGCTTTATAATAAATTACCAAAGCTTACCTTGCTGGAAATATGTAATCTCGTTTGTTGGCTGCAGCGAGTTACCCAGAGTTATAATCCCTGTATCCTTCCCTCCAACACAATAAATTTATTTCTGGGTTCGTCCTGCTATATATGTATGATTATAGAGCATGCAATAATGGTCAATTACAACACAAAATGACAGTTTTCTCTATTTATTAATAAATTCCAAGCCAACAGAATGAATAATTAAATTCAATCAAAAAATCACACACACACACTTCCGTTCACGCTCCAATAGATAGCTATATATATGTACTTACTCCTCGTCGCTTCGCTCCTCTCCACACGTGCTTCCCTCAGTCGCTCGTAGTACACGTGGACAGTAATATTACTTTACTTTAATATACTTATCACGAGATAGCACTTCCCCTCGTACACACAGGAGACGGTAATTACGTTATCGTAATAGTAATGGAAATCAAGCAACCCAGTTGGTATATTTCAATGTCAATCACACTCGTCCCTTGTACACACACACACTCGTAAAATCCGACCAGCCCTCTCCTCACCTGTAAAATGACACCTTACTGATTCTCGTCTAGCGAATGAATAGTGAGTTAATTAACAATAAGTCTTGTGAAAAAGTAATTAAACAATTTCGACGTTACGTTAAAACTATAGGCCCCTAGGCAAGGTAAAGAGGGCTGGATACGAGGTGTTCGTTCGTCGAGTGTACTATACCAACTGCTTGTATTCAAAACCAAGGTATGGGTGGTGGAGATTAATTACCCTTCTGACGCCTCCCCATTCTACCTGGCCTGACTCATTATCAAAGACTGTCCAGTATCTACGTGTTCGTATGGCCTAATCCTTGACTACGTTTACATATGTCACTCACACTTTAGTTATACATGCAAATCACTTTTCCCATAACATGCAACTGCTTGCAATTGATTCCCTTCCACTTCAAAATCAATTTTAATAAGTAATAGATGCCCCCATAGCATAATTATTAATGCAAAATTTGTAGCAATGACTCCAGACACGGGATGGAGTGAGTGGGTACTCGACCTCACCTGACCTGACATGACATGACCTTTCCTGTCTACCTGGGGATTAATAGCCTGCATCTATATTCACATTGGGTTCACCACTCCTTGCTTCCTAAGGAACTCCACGTGGTATCCCTTTGTTAATATATATATATATTTAATAGCATTCTACTACTTACGTACGTTACGTTATGATCACGGCCGACCCGTGACATTCGCACACACAGAAGAGACATTGCTCTATGCAATGTTTAATAAAATAATGAAGTGGTAATTACGTCTTTGCATGTATAACTATTACAATAATAACTCACTCACACTTCACTCATTCTTGTATGTGTCATGACTTAATACCAGTTAAGTGTTTATTTTTGCCAATGAGTGAAAAACTCCTAACAGATACTTTAACTTTAAAAATCTAAGGAGAAACTCCGTGGCAAGAATAATTATACCTGGTAATGTCTAGTACCAATAGTACACATTTAAACAATATATAAGTGTGGTGTATGTAATACATTGTGTCATTGTTACATAATATGTAATAATAAAAATGCAAAAAAATTATTCTGGAGACCATCCAACTGCCATCAGTTCCTGTAAGGCAATATATATATATTAATTAATCATCCAAGACTCGAGTCAGGGATAACCGCTGGAACCCAAGTCTTGGAAGACCCAATTCAATATCCAAACATCAGACCGAGGTGAACCCCAAATCTGAGTTTGGATAAAGGGTTTGTGCTCGTTGCACTCGGAAATAACAATAAAACGAGTAATTTGGGTCCTAACTATAACCCATAATTAGTTACTCGCTCGATTTCCTCAGGCAACCGTGACATAAGGTCTGCCCCAACGCTAGCACTTCCCTTTAAACCACCGATGGTCCCCGTGAATACGTAACCCTTCATCCTTCTCACCCTGACGAGCTTCCGTCGTCTGCTGGGTATATCCTTCTCCACCCTCGGGAGTTTCCCCAGCAGCGCTAGCCGTACCTACAGCTGGATACTGTGGTTCACTATATGTAGCAGCAGCCGATCGCTGATAATAACCCTTATTACCACCGTGGTTATTATAACTCTTCCCGTTACTTCTCCCATGATAACGGTACTGACTTGACTGCTGTGAATAATAATTATTGCCTTGTTTCTTGGCGTGATTAAAGTGAGGATTAGGTTGTTGACGTACAACCTGACTCTGCTGCTGTGAATTATCATTATTACTAGACTGATTATATAAACCAGCAGAGTCTTGGGAAGGCTTATTTAACTGGGCAATTTTCTCACACGACTGAACCCGCGTGTGGTAACCGTATGCGGTAAAATGTGCATCCGACATTTCCACCATTTCCTTGAGGCAATTAATCTTATGGGTTTTAATCTGGGCCGACAATTCTGGCGGACACGACTTCTCCAGTTGCGTGCGAAGCAACAAATTCTTTATCCCCTCCAACGTCTTGGGTGTTTCGGCCTTATCAAACCACTGATCCAGGTGGCTAGCGAGACGTGCACTAAACTGTGCAACGGTCTCTTTATCTTGCAAGGAAGCACTCAAAAACTGCTTCCGTGCATCATCGACCGTCACCCCATATGCTTGTAACAGAGCTTTTTTCATGCTCGCATAATTCCTGGTGTCAGGATCGAGTCGGTAGAGGATACTGAGGGCTTTACCATCGAACAGGTTAAGGAACTCTATCTTCTTCACATCGTCACCAAAGACATACGTGTCTGCAAGCATCTCGAATCGCTCAATAAACGGTTCAATTTCGTCTCCCTCTACATACCTCGCCAGTTGTAGCCTCGGAGTTACTGTAGTCGGGCTTGCAGTACTGCTTCCGCTCGCGGTTTGACTACCATTCACCTGTGCTTGCAGTTCCACCATTTTCTGCTCGTGTGCACATCTTTCCCTTTAATGCTCTCTCTCTCTCTCTTCCTTTTCTGCCTCTCTCTGTTCCTTTTCAGCCTCTCTCTGACTCAACCTTTCGAGCCTGTCATCCTCTTGACGACGCTCTACGTACTGTCGAATCTCGACCGTATCTGTATATCCCAAGCTTCGGGCTTCCTCCATTAATTCGGCTACGGTATACATATTAAAATATTTTCTATTGTTTCCTTTGCCTTAATTCCTGGACAACCGTAATCTATCTACTCGTGAAGGTGTGCGCGTGTGTGACTGGAATTAATACAAAGAGGAGGTCCCTGTTCGGGCGCCAATTATGTGGGGGTGGACTGGAGATATCAATAAATGTGGCTTTATAATAAATTACCAAAGCTTACCTTGCTGGAAATATGTAATCTCGTTGGTTGGCTGCAGCGAGTTACCCAGAGTTATAATCCCTGTATCCTTCCCTCCAACACAATAAATTTATTTCTGGGTTCGTCCTGCTATATATGTATGATTATAGAGCATGCAATAATGGTCAATTACAACACAAAATGACAGTTTTCTCTATTTATTAATAAATTCCAAGCCAACAGAATGAATAATTAAATTCAATCAAAAAATCACACACACACACTTCCGTTCACGCTCCAATAGATAGCTATATATATGTACTTACTCCTCGTCGCTTCGCTCCTCTCCACACGTGCTTCCCTCAGTCGCTCGTAGTACACGTGGACAGTAATATTACTTTACTTTAATATACTTATCACGAGATAGCACTTCCCCTCGTACACACAGGAGACGGTAATTACGTTATCGTAATAGTAATGGAAATCAAGCAACCCAGTTGGTATATTTCAATGTCAATCACACTCGTCCCTTGTACACACACACACTCGTAAAATCCGACCAGCCCTCTCCTCACCTGTAAAATGACACCTTACTGATTCTCGTCTAGCGAATGAATAGTGAGTTAATTAACAATAAGTCTTGTGAAAAAGTAATTAAACAATTTCGACGTTACGTTAAAACTATAGGCCCCTAGGCAAGGTAAAGAGGGCTGGATACGAGGTGTTCGTTCGTCGAGTGTACTATACCAACTGCTTGTATTCAAAACCAAGGTATGGGTGGTGGAGATTAATTACCCTTCTGACGCCTCCCCATTCTACCTGGCCTGACTCATTATCAAAGACTGTCCAGTATCTACGTGTTCATATGGCCTAATCCTTGACTACGTTTACATATGTCACTCACACTTTAGTTATACATGCAAATCACTTTTCCCATAACATGCAACTGCTTGCAATTGATTCCCTTCCACTTCAAAATCAATTTTAATAAGTAATAGATGCCCCCATAGCATAATTATTAATGCAAAATTTGTAGCAATGACTCCAGACACGGGATGGAGTGAGTGGGTACTCGACCTCACCTGACCTGACATGACATGACCTTTCCTGTCTACCTGGGGATTAATAGCCTGCATCTATATTCACATTGGGTTCACCACTCCTTGCTTCCTAAGGAACTCCACGTGGTATCCCTTTGTTAATATATATATATTTAATAGCATTCTACTACTTACGTACGTTACGTTATGATCACGGCCGACCCGTGACACAACCATCCTCCGCCATCACAACAACACTCCAGTTCCACGTCGTCATCATCGTAGCAGCATCGGTTTACACAAATGTAGGTATAGTTGCCTCCAAAAATTTCGAGACACTCCCTGTTAGATTCAAGCAGGTAGTGTCTCGACTTTTTGGAGGCAACTGTACATTTACAAAACACATTACATTTTTCCCACTTGTTCACGAACATGTTAGAAAACTATAGGTTTCTCATTTGATGTACAAAAAAGAATACCTTCGCTAAGTTGAAGCAAAGCTTCCTTATATTTTCCCCCATCAAACATCCAAACGACCCAGACCTAACATTAAATACCACAAACGATGATTCTTCGAGCTCCGAGTTAGAATATTCATCCCCTGCGTCCGAAAGTCTTATTTCTGGTGCCACCACGTACGAATCACCTGCTTCCTCAAACCTATCCCCTTCAAAAACTCGATCTGGTATTCCATATCATTTTGAATTTTCTTCAAACATGGCCAATTCTCCACAATCTCGTAATGCCTCTAATCCTACTACTTCTAACCAAAATATCTCTACTATGCCTTACCAATTTCAAATAGTGAGAATATTAACAACCCCAATTATTTAAAGCAATATACGGGAAATTATCTACGGTATGAAATTTATCTCTTTTTCCGCCTTTTGAAAGATGCATTTTGCCAAGCAGAAATTAGACAGAACATAGATAAGATTAGATTTGTGCGAGGTCATATTGCACCAGACATTCACGCTAGTTATACGCTAACAGGAAGTGATTTTTCTGACCCTGATAACTTTACATGATATGATACATTTAGAGAGTCACTAATATATATTTTTGGAAATGGTCAGTTCCATGGGTCGTTATCTTGGGTACAATGAATGGCTAAAACAACTGCAGATAACATAACTGAATATGAACCAGCAAAGGCACTTGCATTAGCATTAGCCTTGGACGTGAAAGAAGAATTGAAGTGTACCTTTGGTACACAATGGGAATATTACTTTAGACTTAGAATATTACTATAAGATCAATCGAATATATCCAATTTACATTATTGTTAAAAAGAAAATGATCGTTTGGATATTCCTAAACATTCATTTGATCCTACTGATAAACTAATTATGTTAGCTTCCAAACTTTGCATGAAAGAACCTCAGATCGTACCTCGTGCATTACATGTTACTACATCAATGGAAACGAAGAATTTTAATACTAGTGCCACATCAACTCAAGGGAAGTCACAGAGGAAATATTGAAAACATTGTATCAAAACTAATCATTATACCAGTGACTGTTATTTCTTATATAACACTAAAGGGAATTATTAAAGTAAACATATTAAATATTCTTATTCCAATAAACAATGTAATTTGCATGATTCAGCTTCACATTCCTAAGATGAATGGGTGGTGCTTAAAAGAATGAAAGAAAACGTGTAAAGAAACACGAGGTACGAAACGAAACCACTATAATATTTATACTCGAGCATATTATTATTGAATACCACATAGTAGGCAGAAAGTTGTAAACATCCAAATGGTGAATTTAGGCCAGTAATTGATTACAGGAAAATAAATAATGTTACAATTAAAGATAAATATCCCCTCCCTCTTTTAAGATATATTTTGTCTAAAATTAGTGAAACAAAACCTATGACATTCTCTACATTATATTTGGTCAGTGGATACTGGCAAGTAGCATTAAATGATAAAAGTCAACCCATAACTGCATTTATTACTCCCCATGGTCATTATGAATACACCCGTATGTCATTTAGGTTATGTAATGCTCCATCGGCATTTCAGCGTATGGTAAATTTTATTTTTGGCAATATCAATAATGAAGTCATTGCTTATCTAGACGATTTGATTATCTTTTCATAGGACGTGCCTTCACATTTAGAAACAATAAAGGAGGTTATGCATAGGGTGCATCAAGTCGGCCTCAAACTTAAAATGTTTAAATGTCATTTTCTGAAACAAGAACTATTTTTTTTAGGACATACCATCAACTGTCGAGAGCTCCATACACAATCTGATAAAATACGAGCAATGAAAGAATTCCCTACTCCAAATAATGCTACTAATGTGAAGTCCTTCATGGGTGTATACTCCTATTATAGAAGCTTTGTAAGAAATTTTCCCAAATAGCAAAGCCACTAAATAATCTCCAAGAAAAATGCAGATTTTGTATGGGTGCCTGAACAACAGCAGAGCTTTGAATTACTAAAGGTGTCGGCTCTGATTCTTGCGTTCACAGATTTTTAGTTACCTTTTATAAATTGTACCGATGCTCTTGCTCTTGCTGTTACAGGTACCCCGGGTGTTTATTCCAGGGTTGGCCTTCGTATCAGCAGCTCCTGTAAATAGAAATCGAAAAAAAAAAAACAATACCACGCATATCTATTCACTTTCTACATCTTGCATACCACATTTTCTCAAAGAATTCTTTCACAGCACCAATAATTTCATCTGTGGTCTGCTCACACAAACCTAGCAGTAATATCATCCATTCTTTCCCTGTTAATTCCATTCCATCACATTCCATTTCAGTCAAGATGATCTGCATCATCTCTGTTCTGTCTCTCTCATACTTCTCACATCCCAGCATCACATGTTCTACCGTTTCATCCTCTCCTGTGTCACACATCTGGCATACCTTGCTTCGGGATTCAGACCATCTATAACTTCGTGCATTCACCTCCATCCATTGCGCTCTGGATCACCACCCAGACTTCCCTCATACCACTTCACATACTCTGGGCATTCTTTCTCTTTATACCATACAAGAGTTTCTTTTTGTTCCATATCATTTTTCCACTTTCTTGCATCCCAGTCTAGCCCCGCTATATTCCTGCTCATTATTTTCCACTCATGCATAATTCCTGTAACTATAATACCATTCATATATACCGTTCTCTCACACTTCTTTCCCCATTTGCCGTTTCTAATGTTTCACATATAAGCCTTTCTTGCCAGTCTTGTATCCTCCATTCTTTCCAGTCTTACTTTGTATCTAAGAGTTGCTTTCACCAGTCTTTCTCTGAATGTACTCCATCCCATATCACCTCTCAAAGCTGCTATCGCTGCATACCTTGGTGCATTCGGTGCCATTCTCGCTACTCGGTTCTGTCCCACCTCTAACTTGTCTATCTCACTCTCCTTCCATGCAATAACTTCCATGCCATACATGATGCTCGGGACAGCCACACTCTTCCATACTTCTTTCACCACATCATACTTGCTTACTCTCAGCCTCGCTGCACTTGCCAGTCGTCCAATTCATTGGTTCGTCATGCTAATCTTTTTATTCTTGGTCTTTTCACTTCCACTTGGACTCAGCCATACCCCTAAGTACTTATATTCATCAGTCTGTTTCAGAACATTCTCTCCCACTCTCCATGTGTGTTCTCTCTCATCATCTGGTCTATTCACAATAATTACTTGGCTTTTCTCATTACTAAATTTCACACCAAAATCTCTCCCATACCCACCTACAACATCCTAAATCCTTTGAAGTTCCTCTGCTGTTTCACTCATAACTATCACATCATCTGCATACAGTTACTACACATCTTGTCATCTCCAATCCTTACTCCTGCATTCATTCCTCTTGTTCTCATGGCTAGTTCTTCTGTGTATAAGCTAAATAGGGTTGGAGAATGTATACATCCTTGCCTAACTCCTCTCTCACTTCTTACATATTCTGTTTCTAGATCTCCCATCCTGTACATTGCTCTTGTGTTCTCATACATACTTCTCACAATATTTACTAATTTATCACTCTGTCATAAGCTTTTTTTTATATCTAAGAAACATAGGTTTAGCTTACATTCATCCTTTTTCTTTCTTTCAATCAGTTCATTCACCACAAACATATTATATTCTGCTCTCCTATCTTTACGGAAGCCATTTTGCTCTTCACCCAGCACACTTAATATATCTCAATCCATCTGCACAATCTTTCATTCAAAATTACACTGAAAATCTTTCCCAGTGTGTTCTGTAGGGCTATTGGTCTGTAGTTTCTAAACTCATTCTTATTCTCACAGCCTCTCTTATGCAGCAACGTCACTCTACATTCATTCCATCTCTTGGGTTCTCTCTCTTCTTCCCACACTTTGTTAACAACTCAGTCATATTTTCAATCATAAACTTCCCTCCATTCTTGTACATTTCATGCGGAATATCATCTGCTCCTGCGGCCTTACAATTGTTCTGCCTTTTCACACATCTTTCAACTTCTTCTCTGCTAATTCTTACATTCAGTTCCTCTGCATCCTTCCATTCCAGTGTTACATTCTCTCCTCTTACATCAGTCACCTCACCTACACCTCCAATATTCTCCCAGAACTCTTTTATGGCCTTCCTCATTTCTTCCTTCTCAGTTATACATACACCATTTACCTTGAGACTGTCTACACTTTCAGTACTAGACATTCCCTCCCCTCTAATAAATCTGTATCATTCACGCCCACCTCCCAACCCCTTTTCTTTTAGGTTCTGAATCACTCTCCTTTCACATTTTACCTTTTCATCTCTAATCTTGCGCTTAGCAACTCTCTGCTGCTTAACATATGATGTCCATGCATTCAGGTACTCATTCTCAGCTTCGTCACTTTCATACCTTTTATTTCTCAGCTGCCTACATGTTCTATTTAGTCTTTTTCGCTCTTTCCTTGCATTCTTAATATCTTCATTCCATCATGGCTTACGTTCTCTCTTTCTTCCATTTACTTTTACAAAACATATCTCGCTATCTGTTGCATTTTTCACATTTTCTACAAATTTTTCATTCACCTCGTTCACTTCTTTCACTCAGGTCAACCTGGAAATCTTCCCAATTTACATCCCTCAACTTCCTTTATCTTTTTCTCTCCTTCACTCTTTTTTTCCTTTCTCCCCTGCAACATACATTCTACCAACAGCATATTAAAATTAGATACAACATCTATCATCCTGTCTTCATCTATCCACATGCAATTTCTCTCATTCTACCATTTGCTAACATATAGTCACACGTCCCTCTGATAGGGTTTCATTCAGGTTCTCCATATCCATGTCATTTAGAAATTCAACAAGCATTTCACCATTCCTGTTCATTTGTTCTCCTAGTAACCAATATGTCCATTCATGTCTCCCATAACAATCACTCTTTCATTTGCATACTCTCTTACAATCTTCTTCAATATACTGTACTTTTCACCATTCTCTCTCCTTGCTCTCTCACCTTCCACAGTCATGTATACTACTACCATTATAACTCTTTCAGGCCTTCGCTGATTATTCATGCATTCAACTCTTACAGGTAACACGTCCTCACTACTTACACTGTTTCCAACTTCTAGTTCTTCGATTTTCAGATTCCTTTCTTTCCTGTGGAGGAAGGCTACGCCTCCTCCTAGTTTTTCTTGCTTTTTCCGTCCTTTTCCAATCATCACATACTCATTTCCCTCTATTCATACCTCATCCCTCAAGTGTGTCTCAGTCAGGTCCACAACATCAAAATTCCACTAATTCAGTTCTTTGCATATATCCACATATTTTGCAATTCCCCATCCTCTAACATTCATTCATCCAATTTTCATGCATTTACTCGCCTGGTTGGTGTCTACTTCTCTCCTTTCAACATATATGAATCTAGGTCGTCAAGCATTCGTGATCGGGGACAGCGACCTCGCCCTCACCCACTCACACAGCCGTCGTCCCATCCTTTCACTCCCTGCCTCATTCAGGTGCACGTTACCATTCTTCTCCTGACGTTACCATTCTTCTCCTGTCACCAGGTGATCTTCAACTTCATCAGTTCATCATATATCTTCCTATTTGTTCTCTTTCTCACACATTCATACTGTAGACCTTCCCGTGGTCTCCTCATCACTCCCACTACCCCAACACTCATATTCTTTCCTTCCACTGCCTTCACTGCTTCTACCACTTCCTTCACAGTCTCTTCTTTTCAAACTTTTTCCAGATCATTTCCTACACCTTGCACAATCAACATGCCATCTTTCCTCTTCATCAATTTCTGTCTGAGTACAGGTGGTCTTGGCCTGGGCTGGTCCACCTGTACGGTTCTCTCTTCTACAATTTCCTGTTCTTCTATACCTTCCTTCACTGTCTGCACACACTGGTCCACTGTATCTTCCTTCACTGTCTGTACACTCTTCTCTTTTCGTTCTTCAGTCTCACTCTTCCATTCATTCTTTGCTCGTTCTAGGCACGGGTCACACAGATATACCACATTCTTCAGAGATAGTAGTTTTGTTTGTGTTTTGACCCCCACACAAGACATGTGAAACCACCTCTCTCACGCCAAACCACCACTCCTATTGGTCACCCCAACCTCACACACACCACAATTACTCACAGCAGACGCCATCGATAATATAATAGATACAATACTTGAAATCAACTCACAAAGAAAAGGGAAGGAAGGGATACACACGTTGTCTTCACACTTGTTGTTGTGATGCTATGACTGTGTATTGATATTGTTATCATTAGGCTTAGGCGCTGTCCTCATGCAATAATTTGCCAAAGGTCAGTGTCAGGTAATTACGTATGCTTCTAGAATATTAAATGCACAGGAAACTCATTACTCTGCAACAGAACAGGAAACTTTGGATATAGTATAGGCACTTCAGAGAAATAGTGTTGGAATATCCTTTACATGTTTTTACAGATCACCAACCGATTCTTGGCTTCCTGAAAACTCAATATCTCACGGGGAAATTGGCCAGATGGTTTCTAACAATTCAGAAATTTCAACTGCATATTGATATCTAATATTTTCCAGGACAATTAAATCATGTAGCAGATGCCTTAATTAATTAAGCAAACATCCTGTCTGTTCAGTTTCAAAGCCACTCAAAGACTTTGATTTCAATGTTGTTCGTATATATCAACAACAGGATTCTATGATAAAAGCGATATTATACTCGTTTAAACTCAGGTGATGATTATGATGGTCCGGAATTACCCATTCGCATTGATAACTTCTCCCTCCATGATAATGTCGTTTACAGAAAACTTAGGAAACGTAACATACAAGCCAATCAAATAGTACCACAATCATTGATTCCCTCAGTATTAACCTCATAAAATAATGCATCTTGACATCCTGGGAGAGAGATTGATGTCTGTCCACTCTCCGTACGAAGTACTATTGGTATAACATGAAAGTAGATGTTGAAACACGTATATCTCAGTGCGAAACATGCAATGCAAATAAAAACTTGGATCAGCTCCATTAGGGGAATATCCATTGTCGAGCAAACCATGGGATATAGTAGGAATGGATTTATTTTCCCTACCACAGTCACATCAGGGCTCGAATTATTTATTTAAATCACTCACGGGCCCTTTAAACACCCAAAATAATGTTGTTACGTCTCGGCTAGCACCCCATGGCTGAACATGATATTGGTGACAAAAGGGGGGTAGAGCATAGCCGGTCCAAGTTCTAGAGTACTCGAGGGAGTAAGTAAACCACAACCTAAACTATATAATATATATAATTACATAAATTGGTACTGTAACCATCCAAATAACAGATACGTTTAGCAATGGTGAAGTTAAAAGACAAGTTCCTTCAGGTCTGACAATCACTCAATACCCCACACCGTGAACCATAATAACAAATACCTTAATATTATACCACTTAACCGTACCTTAATACTACCCTTAACCGTACCTTAATATTATCCTTAACCCTACCTTAATATTATACACAAACAATTAATAAGCCGAGCCACAATCACTAAATAATAACTTAGGAATACAGTCTGTCTGGCCCAGGACGGCAGCAGGATGATGATGATGGAGAATAGCACTGTCCAGGAAGGTCCCGAGTGAAGAACTGAGGCCGGCAGAAAATCCAGGCGACCAGGTAGTTTCGACGAGAGCGAAACCGAGGCCAGGCATCTCGAGGTCCCGTTCCTGATCCAAAAGAGGCCCCAGGATTCCGAACGGAATGACTGCTTCAGCACGTCTCGTGTCACACCTCCACTCTTAAAAGAAATGCAAGAAACGAGCATTTTGTTTCCTTATTAATCTACTCTGGATAGACAATCCGCCACCACATTATTAACACCTTTAATGTGCCTAATTTCAAAATCATATTCCTGGAGAAACAAACTCCATCGAGTTAAACGTTGATTCTTAAATTTAAATTTGCTTAAGAACTTCAGTGGATGATGATCCGTATAAACAATAATGGTCTGACCTCCTTGAATATAAACTTCAAAGTGCTGTAAGGACATAATTAGACCTAATAACTCCTTTTCAACAGTACTGTATTTTTGTTGAGCCGCATTAAGTTTACGACTGAAATAACATACAGGGTGTAGCATGTCAAGAGAATCCTCCTGTAAGAGTACTGCTCCAACTCCACGATTACTTGCATCAACTGTGATCTGAAAGGGAGCATCAAAATCAGGGGCTCTGAGCACTAGATAAGAGGTTAATACACCTTTAGTTATTCTGAAAGAATTTTCACAGTCTTTAGACCAAATGAATGGTTTCCCTTTCTGTAAAACTTCGGTAAGTGGAGCAGTAACCTCGGAGAGATTCTTTACGAATCTACGGTAATATCCTACCATGCCAAGGTATCGCTGTACCTCTTTCCTAGTCTGAGGAGTAGGAAATCTCATGATTGCATCAACCTTGGCTGTAGGAGGTAACACCTGTCCTTGTCCCACAACATATCCAAGATATTTAACTCTATGTTGTACAAATTCACACTTTCCTACATTTACCCCTAAATTGTACAAAGTAGACCTAATTGATGGACATGATCCGACCAGGTGGGACTGTATATAACGATGTCATCAATGTAGACAACACAGCCAGGTATGTCGCCGGTAAGTTGGTTCATTAATTTTTGGAAGGTGGCAGGGGCATTTGTTAAACCATAAGGCATAACATTGCAAATAAAGCTACCATGACTAGTCACAAAACATGAAATTTCTTGTGCCCTGTTGCTTAGCGGAATCTGCCAATAGCCTTTCATAAGGTCTATTTTTGAAATTAATTTTGCATGTCCCACCCGATCGATACAGTCATCAACGCGTGGCAATGGGAAAGTGTCAGAGCAGGTCAGGGAGTTAACCCGACGGTAGTCAATGCACAGACGGGTACTCCCATCTGGTTTAGGCACCATAGTGATAGGACTAGCCCACTCACTAGAACATCTGCGGATTAAATCATGGGTTAACATATAGTCAAGCTCAACTTCAAGAACACTACGTCTATGAGGAGATAGACGATAAGGCGCTAATTTAACAGGGGTAGCATCACCTATGTCTATGTCATGTGCAGCCAGTATAGTCCTTCCCGGAGTGTCTCTGAACACGTCCTTGTAGTGTGTAACGAGATTAACTGCGCTCTGTGGTCATCAGTTAAATGGGCTAATTTCGAAGGAAGTCTATTCCAAGCTTCTTGTTTACCAGTACAATCACTAAAACTATCCACAACAAATAACTCCATATCATTGTCATCTCCCGACCCCACAGTGACATCTTCCCCACTTGCAGTAATATCCAAGATATTCCGCTCACATACAGCGGAAGTTACATATACAGGATCAGCATTGCAAGACTTCGAAATGGAAGGGACTGACTCTAGAGGTCTAAAATAAGGCTTTATCATATTTATATGGCAGAGTTGCTGTGATTTGCGACGATCTGGAGTGTGAATAAGGTAGTCAGTCTCACTCACTCTCTTACTTACTCGGTAGGGTCCAGACAATTTTGCTGACAAAGGTTGACCCATGAGAGGTATCAACAACAACACTTCTTCCCCAGGCTTAAAGGTTTTCATCTTCGCCTTTTTGTCATACCATACCTTCATCCTCTTTTGAGCTTTCCTAAGATTCTTCCTAGCGAACTCCTATGATTCACATAGACGGGTCTTAAAATCCATGACATATTGAATCAGGTTGCACTGACCCCCTGCACTAATCCACGCTTCCTTTAATAACTGTAATGGCCCTCGCACATTATGTCCAAAAAATAATTAATTCGGGGAAAATCCCAGTGAATCTAAAGGTACCTCCCTCACTGCGAAATAACAAGAATGACACTCCTTTATCCCAGTCCTTCCCAGTTTCGTTACAATATTTACGAAGCATAGTTTTCAACGTTCCATGAAAGCGTTCAAGGCATCCTTGACTCTTGGGGTGGTAGGCACTGGACGTATTCTGTCTTACACCTTACACCACTATATTAGATGTACTGCGAATTGTTATGATTTCTGGGTAGCGAGTAGCCATATCCATAATCGTAAGCAAATATTCATGACCTTGAGAGGTCCGAGGTAAAGGGCCAACTATGTCCACAACCACCCGAGTGAATGGAGCCACAAATACAGACAAGGGTAACAAAGGACTTACAGGGATTGGTTGGTTAGGCTTTCCAATCATTTGGCATGTATGACACTGTTTACAATACTGGGCCACATCCGTTCTCATCTTGGGCCAATAAAAATGCAAACGGATGCGCTCCAGAGTCTTTTTCACTCCCAAATGACCAGCTAATGGACATACATGAGACAGTTGAATGATGTGAAGACGACATAATTTAGGTACCACAACCTGATGAACGTCATACACACCTGGGTTACCGCAATGTGGGTGTCGCCACCTTCTCCATAATACCCCATCCTTGAGATACAGACATTCTCCCAACTCACGTCCACACTCATCCTCACTCAATGCTACGTCCGCCAGTGTTTTGCAGTCATGGTCAACTTGATGTAGATCCTTGAGGCCAGCAGGACAGTGGGGAGGAGGAGGAGAAGACGTCTCTTGTGTAGGTGGCGTAGGCGGCGTAAATAACTCAGTCAAGTGGAGATCGACATCATCCTCTGCATGGGGTACACTCGCCGCTGTCTCCCTGAGCTTGGGTGCAGTCAACTGAGCCATGGATCGAGTTACTGCACATATCGGAAAAAGATTGGGCATTTCTTTCTCCAGTTTAAGTATGGCAGGGTCAGAAATCGGATTAATACTCACAATAGGTTCACAGTTGACTTGTTCTCCTGCAAGGTCATTCCCCAACAATAATTCAACATTATTCATTGGTAATTCCATAACCAGGCCCACAACGGCTGCTCCATGGTACAGGTTACGGTCCAGCCAAACTTCCACAAGGGGTGCAGATGTTGGACCTCCTATACCACACAGGCAAATGTACTGGTCTGTTGGAAAACTGTTAGGATCAGGATGACATAACAAAGTTCGTGAGGCTGCAGTATCTCTTAAAATTCTCACCGTTTCCTCTTCGCCACCTACTTTCACGGTGCCAACTGAGAGAAACGGACCAAAATCTCTGACTGTGGAGTCAACCCGACCAGTGACATCCGTAACAAGAGCATTTTTAACACTCGCCACAGATTCACTCTCAGTCTCAGGACTCATATCCCTTAAAGAGGCAACTGCATTCACACTACTAGACTGACGCCTGAGATCCCTCGCTTTTGTCCAACATGCAGACTCAGTATGACCTGGTTTATTACAATATGTGCAAGGACCTCTACCAAAATTTCCAGATCTCCCCCTTTGAGATTCACCAGGACCTTCCTGATTCTTAAGTAATACTGGGTTACTCTTAATATCACTGTTATCAATTCTGTGCTTTGGGTTATCTTTAAACTTATTCTGAAATGGGGTCCTTCTGCCCACAAATTCATGAATCAATACGTATCCATCCGCCTCATCCGCTGCCTCATCCAGACTGCCCCATTTTCTGTGAGTCCTTAAGTGGTCTGCGACTGGAAAATCAATCTTCCAAAGGAAGTTTTCCATTACCATTAATTGCCTAAGGGAATGAAAATTAGTTACCTTTTCGGTTTCTATCCAATGATCAAAATTGGTTGACATCCCCGTCGCAAACTCTACGTGAGTTTGTTCTGATTTTTTGTGGTTGGTCCGAAATTTCTGACGATATGCTTCCGGATGTAACCTATAGCCCCTCAAGATCAATGACTTTAACTGATTATAGTCGCTTCGCAACGCTGGACTAGCAGAAACAAATAGTGATTGTGCTCGACCTTTTAAAGCAGTCCCTAACAAGAAACACCATTGACTGATGGGCCACTTCATACCCGTGGCTACTTCCTCAAATAAAGTAAAAAATGATGCAACATTTTCTTCACAGAATATTGGCATGACACTGCTGTGGTTAATATTAGTAGCAGGAAGTGTGACACCCTGAGAATTCGATAGCTTTAACAAGGCCATTTTATAATCATGTTCTCTCTCTTTCTCTCTATTTTCTAACTCCATTCTCAGTCTGTTTATACTCACCCTCTCAGATACCAACTTCAACCTCTCCAGCTCGGTCTGTATAGGCAAAAATCCACCCTCTGGATTGTCAATCGCTGGAGGGGGTAAGGTGTACTGCTCTGCTTGAGGTTGTTGTTGTTGTTAGATACTGGGTGAGGCCCAAAAACGAAAGAGAAAGAGAGCTCTGTGGCATCTCCTCCCCGCGTTCTTCCTGTACCCCTGACATGCCAAGTACCTCCTTCCGAACATATTCCAACAATAATTGTTTATGTGCTGTACTAGCACAATGCACACCTAAGTAAGCTGCTAGCACCCGCAGCTCATCCCTGGAAAACTGTTGCAGATCATCTACAATTTCTCCCTTAAGGAAAGCACAACAATCTTCTTCATTAATTACAGACATTATACGAGTATCTAGTTAAACAGTCCAGGTTTGAGATCAAGATTATCGGATCCTGGCGAGGTCGCCAATTGTTACGTCTCGGCTAGCACCCCATGGCTGAACATGACCAATAGTGACAAAAGGGGGGTAGAGCGTAGCCGGTCCAAGTTCTAGAGTACTCGAGGGAGTAAGTAAACCACAACCTAAAATATGTAATATATATAATTACATAAATTGGTACTGTAACCATCCAAATAACAGATAGTTTTAGCAATGGTGAAGTTAAAAACCAAGTTCCTTCAGGTCCGACAATCACTCAATACCCCACACCGTGAACCATAATAACAAATACCTTAATATTATACCACTTAACCGTACCTTAATACTACCCTTAACCGTACCTTAATATTATCCTTAACCCTACCTTAATGTATACACAAACAAGTAATAAGCCGAGCCACAATCACTAAATAATAACTTAGGAATACAGTCTGTCTGGCCCAGGACGGCAGCAGGATGATGATGATGGAGAATAGCACTGTCCAGGAAGGTCCCGAGTGAAGAACTGAGGCCGGCAGAAAATCCAGGCGACCAGGTAGTTTCGACGAGAGCGAAACCGAGGTCAGGCATCTCGAGGTCCCGTTCCTGATCCAAATGAGGCCCCAGGATTCCGAACGGAATGACTGCTTCAGCACGTCTCGTGTCACAATGTTTAAATACCCTAGATATGATGATTGATTGATTGATGGGTATTAGGCGCCGCAACATCGAGGTCCTATAGCGCCAGAAAAAGGTGATAAAGAGGTGTGATAGCAAGCAGGAATGAAATAAAATGAAAAGAAGGATAGTTGAAGAACTGAAAGATGGGAACTATTTAGTCTGGTCTCTCACTGGCGAGAGAAGCCCTCTCTTCCCGATATCGGGCAGAGCAGGGGCCGGAGCCCCCTCTAGTCTAGCTCGCCAGGTCTCAGAGACACACAAGCCCCCCCACCTCGGCAAGGCGGTTCCCGTTAGGGGGGCTAGATATGATGACATATAAAAATGTAAAACATACCAAATTACGGTACACCGGGGTGCTGTTACTACGGAGTGGTGTGGGATGAGGAGAGGTGTACTATCCAACATTCACAAAAGCACATGGTTTACTGACTTTTCCAGTTTTCCTCACAAAAATGAGAGTCCACGCCTATTCGCGCATGCGCAGTTGTACAAAACATGTTAAAGGTGCTACCCCTGGGTTCTTTACCACCCCAGGTTCACCTGATAAGGGTTAACCCTTATCAGGCACACGAGTTTTTTTCGTTAGTAAACGGTAATGCGGGGTACGATTATACCCCAGTAAGGAAATGAACCATAACATTAATATACTGAAACTTTATTAGAAAAGTAATTGTCTTCATCTTTCTGTCCTTAGTCCTCATGCAGAGAGTGCACCCCTTAATTGCTGTTAGTTGTGGTGGCTCTGGAGAGGGCGTTGCTGTCTTTTGTAATTGGTAAACATCTTGTATCACTTCACAGACTGAGGCATGCTGTCCATTCTGGTGCAGGCGGCGAAATACCCAGACCTTCACCAATCCTTTTGCCATTTCTCTTAGAAATGCCCTTGTTTCCTTTGGTTTATGGTTTGCCTGTTGCATTTGCTCCTTGTGTATGATATAGGCATTGACAGTAGTCATATTGACCATCCCCATGAAGAAGCAGACAGGCCACCTTCTTGTTTTTCGACTGCAGCTGTACTTCGCACAGAGTTGATCAAAAACATTCACTCCTCCTTTGTGTTCGTTGTAGTAATGCAGGATTTCTGGCTTGTTTTTTATACCACTTATGGTTTGTGTATGGTGTCTAGTACTGAGAAGTAATACGTTCTTGTCTTCCTTGCTTTGTATGAAAGGAGGGTGACATTGTTGTCATGGAGGAAGAAAGAGCTGCCGATTAGTCTGTCTGGCTTGCTTGTTATAGCCACTCTAGGAACATACAGTCTTGGTCTCATGGTCCCGACTAAGTGTGTGTCTTCCATGAGTAGATTCATGGCCAGTGGAAGTAAACCAGTTGTCTGTTGTAATCGTGCGTCCTGCACCAGTATAACCCTCAATCAACTTCTTCGTCAAGAATTGACCTTGAGTTGATCCCTCAGTCTTCGGCACGGACCCTTTTCCGAGGTAAGGGTAAGCGTTAAAAATGTAGTGTGATTTTGCATCACAGGCCAACACATTTTATGTCCATATCTGTAATTGGAGTAGGAAATGGTAAGTATTTTCACTAAAATAAGTAAGTTTCTTCACGATACCAAGGAAACTGTGAACGATATGGAAAGCTTTCCAGTGGAACTATGTTTCCTTCACTACATCCAAGTGAGCTCGTTGATACAAAAAAAAAAAAAAAAAAAAATCACAAGAAAACAATAGTAAGTCTTCACAGCTAGATAAGTAATTAACACAAGGATGTTTATCAGAAAAGGTAAGCTAGGGAAATATTCTCTCTCTCTCATTTATACTTCCTTAGCTGGTTTATTCTTCATCTACAGTCGGCCACACTTCTGGCTGTTACAGTCAGTACTACAAACTCCAGGTGTCTAACGTTTGCATCCCTGACTTTCTGAATCATAGGCTCGAAGATTCTCAGTGGTGAAGAAGTGAGACGGTGCAGGGGGAGAAAGAGAGAGGGAGAGAAGGGGGAGGGAGGGGGGACCAAACCAGATAGAAGGAAGGGGGAAGGAGAAGGAGGGCTATATGGTTATAGTAATCTTTCTCCAATTAATATAAAAATAAACTTTATTTTTTGAATAAGCTATATATTATATTGGTTACCTTAGATGATATTTTACCCTCCACTCGTTCTGTCCCCCTTCCCTCTCTATCTCCTTCAGTCCCCCTCCCCCCCCCCCAAACAGGAATCGCCTTGACGAGGTGGGGGGGCTTGCGTGTCTCTATGACCTGGCGAGCTAGGCTAGAGGGGGCTTTGGCCCCTGCTCTGCCCCAATTTTGGGGAGAGAGGGTTTCCCATGCTAGTAAGGTCGCCAGTGAGAGACCAGACTAAATGGTTCCTATGCAATAGGCTGCCAGTACGGGCCAACAGGGCTGCCCTCCAGAGGGACTGCCTTCTAGGGGCAGTCCTATGTTGGATGGTTGGGTGTCTGGGCCTGGAGATGTTGGGGAAGGGGGTCTCAGCACCGTCGTGGACAAACTTTCGAGCCATTGGGGCTGCTTTTTAAAACGAGTGGCCCCGTGGGGGAGGAGGTACCCCGCCCGCGGCGACCAGCGCTCGGTCCCCTCATCTGCCTGGTTGGTAGTAGCTCTTGGCTCCTGGGGCCAAACATATTAAATCAATGATATATGTATAAATCAAAACCAAAATCTCTCTCTCGAGCGGTGGTCGACCGCCTAGGCCCTCGAGACGCCAAAATCTGGTCATGGTGATGAGCAGAGAGCTGCAAATATGGGTAGACCCAGCAGGTCGGGTGTAGTGTCAGATAACCGTGTTAGTGGTTGTGACACATTGATAATAACGAATGTACAAGCATCACTTTCGTATGGCGCTATCCACTCCATTATAAGTGTTTCGGAGTAGTCCTTCGTATCCGAATCACTTATGACTGTGATTGTAGGTCTAATCGGTGTTATATTACATTCAATACAAATGCTGCTGCCAAAGCAGCATTTGAGGCAAAAGATTCTCTGACAGTGGGGGATACTCACTGTAAAGTTCAGTTAATGCGGTCTGCCAATGTAGTAGATAGTGATAATGACTACTGTCCTAACCTTTTTGATGACTCTAAAGAGAATGTCCCAAAGGAACGTCAGGTTCCAACACCCTTTTGGTTTGTGATGTATTACAGGGAAGGACGTGGTAACCTTATCCATGCTTCCCGTTATTTGGAGAAAGAAATTGGAGTACTACCAATGGGCCACATAAAGAAATATGGTAAGGGCGTTTTAATCAGAGCCAAAGATCTTATTCAGGCCATTATGCTACTCAATCTCCCCTGTCCTTCTGATAGCATGTTTGAATCTATCAAACCACACCGAACATTCAATTATAGCAAGGGGCGTATATATAATGAAGACCTATATGAATTCTCAGAAGAGGACATTCTTGCTATGTGCCCAGACAATGTCCAACGAGTAACAAAGATGAAAGGCAGTAAAAATATGATCATCCGCACTTTTTATGGTTCGCATATCCCAGATCGCATTAACATTAACCCCACCTCTTTTGAGGTGAAGCCTTTTGCTGAGCGTCCCTTACAGTGTTTCTGTTGTTATGAGTTTGGTCATGGGAGGAGGAACTACAACAACCGTTCCCGGTGTGGTAATTGTTCTGCTTCTGACGCACATCTTATTTCTGAATGTCGGTCAGAGAGTTACTGCTTTTACTGTAGAGATGCTCACCCCTTGCAGTCTCGCCAATGTAAGATGTACCTCCTTGAGCAGGATATTCTCCACTTGGCTAATACCCAATTCATTAGTATTGGTAGTGCCAGACGGCAACTCAACTTCAGGCGACAGAAGGATGGTGGTGTTAAGACATACGCCTCCACCCTTCGCCCCAAATCAGTTGCAGCACCCTCCCAACCCTCTCAATAGGCAGCTGCTTTATGCTCCAGTGAGAGCGTTTCTAAGGTTACACTACATAATACCTTCTCTGTTTTGGAAACCTTATCAGACACTCATTCTGGTGACCCTTCCAATGATGACAATTCTGCAACTTTAGCTAAAGGTGTCCATGTGTTAGAGGTTCACGCTGCCACACGCTCTCCAAAAAGGAAACTTAAGTCACCTAAACGGTCACAGAGACGTCTTCATGGTTCCTCTGAGGCACTTGACTCAATAGATGTTCCTCCTTATAAGGCAACCATCTCTGAGGACTCATCCATAGTTTCCTCCCAATGTCACCAGAAGCGTTCTCGTGGCTCTGATGAATCTCTTGATTCAACAGAAGTTCCTCCTCGCAAGTTTTCTTCAGGACCATCAGAGGAGCGTGAAGTTAATGTGGATGCCACTGATGTCGCGACTTCAAAAGATTCAGTTTCTTCTCCGCTAGAACAGCAGAGTGATTCTACCACCTGTATTATGGATGTTGATGTGTCTGCCTGTGTCAGTGATACCACTGCTGCACAGGACAATACCAATGTAAATCCTTCTAAGAATATCCCTGCTCATATACCTTCATCTTTATCAAACATATCAAATGCTTCAGGGACTCGTCAGCGGGTCCCAATTACTACCCCAAGTAATACTCCTCGGGTTCGCTCTTTTAGTGGTCCAGGATTTGACAAAACGTATCGTTTGAGTAGACCCTCAGGTCGAGGTGGTAGTGGGAAGTACAGTCGGCGGCAGAAGTTGTGTCGCCTCACCTGCTTCACCGAGACCTGCAGTGTTCATGGAGTCGAGAAATACTTATGTTTTCTACACCTAATAATCTCGAGTCTATGAACAACGCTTGCCTCGGTGAAGCAAGTGAGGCGACAGGACTTTTACCGCCGACTGTACACTCGCCAGCACTGCCCCGTGGTACAGGGGCTCGCACGTTTTAGGAGATGTGGCACCACTGCGATGATTTGCCTCGAAATAATCCACGTGTTTGAAATAAGTAATCTCGATACAGTGGCGTATGAAGTGAACTTTGTTGTTGAATGTTTCGAACCACAAAGTATCATAACAGGCTGAACTTTGTTTAACCTTATCTATGCAATAAGTGTTTAATATCTGCCACCTTTATAATATAATATATAATAATTTATATATTATATAAAAGAGACAAGTATGTAATCTTACCTCATCACGCCCTAACCATCAGAGCAACACCCGCGAACCTATATATATTTTCTTGATCAGGGTGACCCAAGGATTGTTTTAGGAAAAAACAACAACAATTTCTTATTTGCTCTTTCTAGCTGCTGGCGATCTTGCCAGTGTGGAATGGGGATTTACCAGAATAAATAGGGATATATATCCCCACCGGGAACAAATTTTGACCACCCCCTCAGGAGGAAAATTTGTGAGTGCTTTTGCAATTTATGCATATGATGAATCTAAATCCAACATACTTTTTGTTCTCAAAATATTGGGTATCTTATTTTTTTACCCGGTCAACGCCGGGTACTACACAAAGTAGTTATTTATAAAATGCATGATAATTGGCCACAGTTTTGTGATGACGTGTCGTTGGTATCTCATCATCTAGTCTGCAGCACCTTATATGAGGTCAGAGAAAAGAGGGAGCTGTGAGCCTGGCACATACAAGCTCAGATGTGACCACATTTGCTTCAATATTCGTAGTAAGAAACACAGGAATAGTGAAGAAACACGATTATGTTGGTAATGTATTGGAGTTAGAAATAAGAAACCTATGCCACATTTAATGTATTTGTACTTATTGTAAGGTAAAAAAAACTATCTATATCTATCTACTTATTTCTTACCATCCTACTACACTAATTGTAGAAGTTATTCTCAAAAAGTGATAATATGAACTGAATAAACGAGTAAACACTGATAAGTTGGATGTGTGAATGACAACTATGCTGATCACGTTTGTAATTCTGACTTTATTATATTTGGGTTAATAATATTAACATAACTTCTATATGGGATATACTTTAACCTGTAAAGAGAAGACAAACTGATCTTTCCAATTTTTTTTAACAAACAACAATTAACAAATATTAACGTTTTATGGAGACAGGGGCACATTCATTTACGCACTATTAATATTGTGTATATTGCAGCTACAGTAACTACATGGTTTTATGTTCATTACGTTATGATTGCGAGAATGAATATGCTAGCCCCACCGGCAAGGTGAAGAAAACTCTTCTCTTCAGTTATGACTGGAAACTGAAGCTTCTTCCAATGAGTTCTCGACAACATCATGGATGTTCACTATTCTTGTGATTCGTTCTATGAATATTGAAGCAAATGTCGTCTTATCACAGCATGCCATGTGCTAGGTGTATGACTCTTCCCTTTTTCTGACAACAGATTTGGGCTAAAATGCATTACATAATGACGAGTACTGAATACTTTCTAATATAGAACATTCAGGTTAAACAAATTCGGGCTGAAATGATACATTTTGGTTCGAAGTTTAAAATCACAAAGTTCACTTCATGCACCACTGTATCGAGGTTACTCCATCCCGCATTTTTCGAGGCAAATCATCACAGTGGTGCTGCCACATCTCCTAAAACGTGCGAGCCCCTGTACCACGGGTCAGTGCTGGTGAGTGTACCTACATGAGGCTTCCCCCAAACCAGGACCAAAGTAACACTTTTCAAGGTCCTTCAGTGGAATTGCCGTGGCTTGCGTGCTTCTTGGGAAGAACTTCGCATTCTTCTCTCTAGTTTCTCTCCTGCATGTGTTTCTTTTCATGAGACAATGCTTGGGGACTACAATCCTGCCAGTCCTCCAGCATCGGCTGCATTTTATTCAAATTCATTTGAAGGGCAGGGTCACCATGGTGGCTCTGCCATCCTAGTTCGTCGAGATATCCCATGCACGAGCCTGGAGCTTGACACACCGCTCCAGGCTGTTGCTGTTGAGGTTTTTATGGACCGCCCCTACACTGTGTGCAGTTTATACCTTCCTCCCAGTGTTACAATAGAGAGGGGTGATCTCACCCGTCTTGTACGGGACCTTCCCTCTCCCTTTATTTTATTGGGTGATTTTAATGGGCGTCATCCTCTGTGGGGTGATAGTTCAATCAACCCCAGGGGTGTTTTATTAGCTTCTTTTATTGAGGATGAGGGATTAGGGGTTTTAAATACGGGAGATGTGACACATTTTAATAGCCCAACTGGGACTTTTACCGCCATTGACATTTCCCTTTGCTCACCCAGTGCTCTGTGTCACGAGTCAAAAATTGACTCATGACATATTAGTCAATGTGAAGCAGAGATAAGTGGAATATGACATCTTCACTAACCATATTATGTCACATCGTCCTTTATATTCAGTAGAGGTAAACGTTATCATCTTCACGATTCAGTGGAAGATGATTATCTTTACTATGGTGTGGCATCTCAACTACCCACCACACATCTTAACTACCCACCACACACTGGTGCGGCAGATGTGTTGGTACAAACAGACAAAATAACACACATCTTAACTACCCAACACACATCTTAACTACCCACCACACACTGGTGCGGCAGATGTCTTGGTGCAAACTAACCAATACACATCTCAACATCTTCACTATGAAGTGGGAGATGATTATCTCTGCTACACATCCTTACTATTATCATTATGTTTAGTGACATCTTTACTATTGGATAGAAGATGTCACTACTTTATTTTGCAATGTAATTACGAAGTTATGTAATGTTCCAGGTAAGCTTTCCTGTTGTGAGATATTCCAAGTTACTTTCCAGGTTAACTATAAAGTTCATATACGAATTATAACCTGTGAAAAGAATATTAAGAATAGAATTATAACTACTTGACCTACCAAATAAAAAAAACAGTGAAAAGGGACAGTTCTTTCTTTAAACCTAGCTAACTCGTGAGAGAAGGTGAGTACGTGTTAATTATAATGCATATATATCGAAGGGCCCCACGTAAAATAAATAATTGTTGATAAACCCCAAAAAGGCTTTGTTACACTGGAGTCCAACGTGGGGCTAAAAGGTTTGTTACACTGGAGCCCAGTGTAACAGCCCGATTTTTGCATTGAAGTCCAGTCAACACGTACTCACCTTCACGAGTTAGTTAGGCTATAATTGTCCAGGAATTAAGGCATTAGAAATGACAGAAGAAAAAAAAAATACAGTTCATCTCCTACTTGCATAAGCACAACACCTTGTTCTCGTGGCTCTCCAACCTCTCGTTGGGGTAGCAGCCTAAAGGGTCGAATTCATTTAGTTCTTCATACTAATGATTCGTGATCGAGTGCCGGGTGTGTGTTTGGACGTTGAAAATTTGCAAGTGGGAGGAAAATTCATGTATGAGTATGGAAAACTCTCATACGTGAATGAATTGAGCTCTGAGTTCGCTTCCATCTCGTAACACAACACAGGCTCTCTCGACCTCTCGTCTCGTAACGTAACACATCAGGGGGACAGTGAATACCAGAATTCTCGGTGCGATCCACCAGATTCTCCAGTGCTTCATGGAGTCACTCTTGTTGTCGTTACTTGCAACAGAAAAGCAAATTATACGAGGTAAGGTCTTATATCAATAGTAGTGTTCTGCATCCTGCTTGGTATAATATATGTAAATTTAGGACAGATGTCCGGGGGTCTGTGTTGGAGGCAGTGTTGGCGAATTATTCTCTATCGGTAGGCATGATTAATGCTATCGTAACATTTTGTGGTTCCCGAAACAGAATGGGAATTCACTACACATATGTCCAAAGCGTGAGTCTATATGGAAGTTAGGACAGGTGTCCTGGTGTCTCGGTGTTGAGACAGAGCAATATGCTCAATATAATAATTACAACACATTATGTCCAAAGCGTGATTCTATGTGGAAGTTAGGACAGGTGTCCTGGTGTCTCGATGCTGAGACAGAGCAAGATGCTCAATATAATATTTACTACGCATAAGACCACAGTTGTCTATGTGAAATTTAGGACAGATGTCCTGGTGTCCCTGTGTTAGAGACAGTGTTGGGAAATTTAACTCCTCAGTAAGCACACGTAATAGTCACTCTTGTCCATCATTGCAAATTCATAGCTGGAATCAACGCTCATGATTGCAGGTGGGTATGACGAGTGATAATTTATGATGTGAACATGGAAAAATTAACTGAGGAGGAGAACATAGAAAATTGAGGAACAGGTTGGATTGAAGAAGACTGTTGATGGTGAGGTGTTTGCAGATGCACTCGAATCAGGCTCACTCTTCCTCAATTCGGAACTCTTCATGCGTATGGCGGAGAAACTAAGGGATGCTCCACCCAAGAGTATAAACAAAGGGGAGGTTCACGCCTGCACTCAGTACTTGTTTATGGCTCTGGAGGATCGTAATGCAGACATTAGGAAGGGAGCCAATGAAGCAGTTCTTCCATTCATGATTCATAAAGGCTATGAAGGAATGTTGAAGCACGTCAATAGAGTCAGTAGACCATTTTTAGAACAGGGAATGCAGCTGGACGCAAGATGTGGACAATTTCCTTATGCTTCAAGTTAACAACCTGAAGCAACAGCGAGGTTGGATAATTCATAGCCCGTCACGAGTCTGTAAACATTGCTTGGTAGTGTGGCGGCTAGAATCAGCTACCCGCCACAAGCATCAGCCCTCTCGCCTGATGGGTTCTAATAGTGTAGCAGGCAGGAATCCTTTTATTCATGTATTTCAGGTTCACTCTAAAATCTTATATACCATTTGTAGCCTGTATGAATAAACAGATTAAAACCCACGATCTCTTAGTCTCCTTTCAAACCTCACCAGGAGACTAATGTAGCACCCCGCTACAGTGGTGACCCCGGAGTGACACGAACATCCAATCTACTCCACATGGCTGGCAAACCTCTTCTTAGCCATCACATCTAGTGACCCGGGAGTGTAAACCCCAAACCTCTTCGTTAGTCGCTGCGTCTGGTGACCCCAGAGTGTAAACCCAGACCTCTTCTTAGCCGCTACATCAGGTGACCCCGGAGCCGAACAACACATCTCAACTACAATGCTGCCAAGTAATCAGCACACATCTCAACTACAATGCTGCCAAGTAATCAGCACACATCTCAACTACGATGCTGCCAAGTAATCAGCACATCTGCACTACTCACCATACATCTTCACTACCCACCACACACTGGTGAGGAAGATGTGTTGGTGCAAACTACCCAGCACACATCTTAACACATCTCAACTACCCACGGTACCCACCACACACTGGTGAGGGAGATGTGTTGATGTAGACAAGCCAGCACCAACTCCTCTCTGCATCGCTGTTCACAGAGTTCACCTGACCTTTGGACACCTGCTGCCAAGCAATGCAACTCCATATGTCTGGCAAGCTTCACCTGCTTCTGTCTCCAGCATATTACCCATTGCTTCCCCTATCGACTACCAATCGAGGGAAGGTGTTTCCGTAGTCAGAAACTGGTGCATCTGGGAGCCCTTCGTCCATCATAATCTATGCACTACCAGTATATATTCCTGCATCGCTCTAGTGTGTACGCCGAGCGTAGCTAACGCCCGTACCACTACTGCCACACACGGCCCTACATCACGGCTCGACCTATCTACAAGACGACGACCCGCCGCCTGTAGGTCGCCCCTTCTAACACGGACCAAGAATTTCTGTAGCGGGGTGCTACATTAGTCTCCTGGTGAGGTTTGAAAGGAGACTAAGAGATCGTGGGTTTTAATCTGTTTATTCATACAGGCTACAAATGGTATATAAGATTTTAGAGTGAACCTGAAATACATGAATAAAAGGATTCCTGCCTGCTACACTATTAGAACCCATCAGGCGAGAGGGCTGATGCTTGTGGCGGGTAGCTGATTCTAGCCGCCACAGTAGCAATGTTTTTTTTGTGTGTGCGAATGTCACGAGTCAAAAATTGACTCATGACATATTAGTCAATGTGAAGCAGAGATAAGTGGAATATGACATCTTCACTAACCATATTATGTCACATCGTCCTTTATATTCAGTAGAGGTAAACGTTAACATCTTCACGATTCAGTGGAAGATGATTATCTTCACTATGGTGTGGCATCTCAACTACCCACCACACATCTTAACTACCCACCACACACTGGTGCGGCAGATGTGTTGGTGCAAACAGACAAACTAACACACATCTTAACTACCCAACACACATCTTAACTACCCACCACACACTGGGGCGGCAGATGTGTTGGTGCAAACTAACCAATACACATCTCAACATCTTCACTATGAAGTGGGAGATGATTATCTCTGCTACACATCCTTACTATTGTCATTATGTTTAGTGACATCTTTACTATTGGATAGAAGATATCACTACTTTATTTTGTAATGTAATTACGAAGTTATGTAATGTTCCAGGTTAGCTTTCTTGTTGTGAGATATTCCAAGTTACTTTCCAGGTTAACTATAAAGTTCATATACAAATTATAACCTGTGAAAAGAATATTAAGAATAGCATTATAATTACTTGACCTACCAAATAAAAAACCCAGTGAAAAGGAACAGTTCTTTCTTTAAACCTAGCTAACTCGTGAGAGAAGGTGAGTACGTGGGAATTATAATGCATATATATCGAAGGACCCCATGTAAAATAAATAATTGTTGATAAACCCCAAAAAGGTTTGTTACACTCTGTTAGATTTTACTTGGAGAGTGTTGCCAGATTTATATGGTAGTGAGTATTTTCCTATACTTTTAGAAGGTAACAAGTATGAACCACAATCTCGTCTTCCTAGATGGAAATTAGAGAAGGCTGACTGGCAGTTTTTTAGAGAGCTAACTTCTTCGGTCTCTTCAGTAGCCGATTTTGGTAGCTCTGATGAGGCTGTAACATATTTCACTGATGTACTCCACTCTGCCGCTCTCAACTCTATCCCTAAAACTTCTGGCTACTTTCCCAAACGTCCTGTCCCTTGGTGGTCACCAGTCTGCACCACTGCTGTGCGGGAGAAGCGCGCTGCTTTCTCTCACCTTTGTCGCAATCGTGGGGACCCAACTCTTTAAGAGGACTTACGACGAGCAAGAGCCCGGGCTATACGAATTTTAAAAGAGCGACGACGTGCATCTTGGAAGGCCTATGTGTCTTCAATTAATAGTAAAACTCCACTCACCCAAGTGTTCAAGAGAGTCCGCAAGATGGCGGGGAAGTTTTCTCCTAGTTCTCCACCTGTACTTAAGGTCAATGGAGTTCATATTATGGATAGTTTGACAGTGGCCAATACCATGGCGGAGGCTTTTGCTAGAGTCTCCAGCCGTGACTCTCGACCTCTGGCTGTGAGACATGAGTTAAGAGCCAAGGAGCGTACTGTCCTGAATTTCTCAGGGAATGAGAATGAAAGTTATAACCATATATTCACCCTGAGAGACCTGCATTCTGCTCTCTATCTCTGTGGGGACACTTCTCCTGGGCCAGACAACATCCCATATGCAATGTTGCGACACTTGGGTGAGGAGGCAATCTCATTTCTCTTAGCTTTATATAACAGAATCTGGGTGGAGGGTGTCTTCCCTTCTGGGTGGAGGGTTGCTACCATCCTTCCTTTCCCCAAGCCAGGCAAAGACTCTAGTGTTGCCCTCAATTACCGACCAATTGCTTTGACCTCGTGTTTATGTAAACTATTTGAGAAGATGGTGAATGTCAGACTGGTATACTTCTTGGAACGGGGTGATTTTCTGTCTCCGTCCCAGTCGGGTTTTCGTAAACATCATTCCACTACAGATGCTCTGGTCAGGTTGGAAGCTGCTGCATGTGAGGCCTTTGCACGACATCAACACCTTGGCTGTGTATTCTTTGATTTAGAGAAACCATATGACACTACATGGCAATATGGCATCCTGCAGCAGCTCCATGTATATGGCCTGCGAGGTCGCCTTCCACGCTTTCTTAAAGAGTTTCTTAGTGGTCGCAGTTTTTCTGTAAGGGTTGGTACAGCTCTCTCAGCATCAGTTGCACAGGAGGAGGGCGTCCCCCAGGGAAGTGTCCTCAGTGTCACATTGTTTGCAGTAGCAATTAATGCCATTGCCTCATCCCTTCCGGACGGTATATCCAACTCGATGTACGTTGATGACCTAGCAGTCTGGTTTGCTGCCTCCCGTATGTCAGTGGCGGAGCGGCGCATGCAGCTTGCCCTTGACAGAGTGTCCCGTTGGACTGGTTCTCATGGGTTTCGAATTTCTCCTGCCAAGACGGTTGCTATGCACTTCTGCCGCATCCGAGGTGTCCACCCTGATCCGGACTTATTCATGTATGGTTATCGGATACCCTGTGTCGAGGAGACTCGCTTTTTGGGTCTCCTTTTCGACAAACGTTTGACTTGGGTTCCCCACTTACGTACACTTAAGGTTTCTTGCCTCAAGGCTCTTAATCTGTTGAGGGTTCTGAGCCATCCTACCTAGGGGCTGAACGGGCCACCCTCCTTCGCCTATACCATGTTTTTATTTGGTCAAAACTTGATTATGGGTGTGAGGTGTACTCCTCTGCCACAGATGTCCGTCTCAGAGTTTTAGACCCTGTTCATAATGCTGGGATACGTCTGGCAACTGGAGCGTTCAGGTCATCACCAATCCCCAGTCTCCTGGTGGACGCTAACGAACCACCTCTAGATCTCCGTCGCCAGTCCTTAATGGTTCGTTATTGACATCGATTACATCAACTTCCCGACATGATATCATGTCTAATTATTACCTTTCACATTCTCGTAGACCTTGGCCCTTTGGCTTCCGGGTCAGGAAGGCTATGGAGGAGATGGGAATTGAAGATTTCCAGATTTGTCCTGTGAGGGTCCCCAGGGTGGCTCCATGGCTTCTTCCAGAAGTTTTTCCCTGCACCTGTTTTACAGACAAAAAAGAATCTCTTCCTCCTCCAGTGGCTCGTTCCCTGTTTTTAGAACATGCCTTCACTCACAGGGAGTCCCTCCCTGTGTACACAGATGGGTCAAAGTCTGATGCTGGAGTTGTTTTTGGAGTTGTCTTTCCTGACTTTTGCCGTGGTGGTAGACTTCCTTCTGTCATGTCGATTTTCACTGTTGAGCTCTCGGCCATTTTATATGCCATCCAAGTGATTTTTACTCTCCCTCAGCCTTCTTTTACTATTTATAGTGTTTCTTGTAGTGCCTTGCAGGCCTTGTGCAATTTTAACTCTCCCCATCCCCTGGTGTTGGCCCATGTGGGTGTCGATGATAATGAGCGAGCTGATGCCCTGGCTAAGGCTGTGGTCTCCAATTCTCGGCCTCCTGCCGGGCATCATCCTGTCCCTGCAGTGGACCTTCGACCCTATATAGATGCTGCCGTTCGTTCCTGCTGGAAGTACAGATGGGACGCAGTCGGGGCTAACAAGCTCCGCGACATCCGCCAATGCCTTGGTTTGTGGAGCTACAGCGGCCTGTCCCGCCGTTGGGAGACGTCTCCGCATTGGCCACACATTATTGACTCATGGCTTTTTATTTTTGACTCATGGCTTTAACCCTCCCTACTGTGATGATTGTCTGGTCCCTTTGACAGTGAGGAATATTATTGTTGAGTGTCCCAGTTTTGGGGACCTGCGTCGTAGGCACCTCTCCGAGTACCGGGTGGGTGACGGTTCTTACAGTCTCTCCCGGGTGCTCGGGGAGGAGGCTTGTAGTGTGGGAGGGAACACTCTCTCCTATGTGGAAGAGGCTGGCCTCCTCCATAAATTGTGATTTTATTATACTTATGGTGTTTAAATAGTTTGATATTATTTAGTATTGATTCTTTTTTATATATTAGTTAAGTTGACGCGTTCTTTTAGTAATGGTGTGTGTTTATAATTTGTGTGTAATTTAGTTATGATGCGTGTCCCTTTCGGGAGTTTGTGATTTTGTTAGTTGAGGATAATAATTTTGTGTTGGGCGGTATATGACCCTAGCTGATGCGCCGCCAGATGCCTAGTTGCATCAATAAATAAATTCAAATTCAGCCCCCCTCTCCTCCCCCACCCCCTCTCTCTCCCCATTCCCTCCCTCACTTTTCTGTCCCCCATTCTCCTCCCCCCTTCCTTCTCTCTGGTTTGGTCCCCCCTCCCTCCCCCTTCTCTTCCTCTCTCATTTCTCCCCCTGTACCGTCTCACTTCTTCACCACTGAGAATCTTCGAGCCTATGATTCAGAAAGTCAGGGATACAAACGTTAGACACCTGGAGTTTGTAGTGCTGACTGTAACAGCCAGAAGTGTGGCCGACTGTACATCTTGAAGACAACCCTCCCTCGGAAGCTCAAGAGTTGTTCATCTATGGTGATATCAGCTCCAGGAATGCAACAATTCTTGCAGTTGCTAAGAAAAGTGTCTCAGACATTCCGCATTGCAGCCAGCCTTCTTTCTCATTGCAGTCTTCTTTCTCTTATTTCTGGTACTAACGTCGTCAAATCTTAGACAGCGTAGAAATTAAGAAAACCTCCTCTCACTCATGCCAGCTCGGTACAGTCCTGCTCCAGCATCTCTGCAAAACATTTCTTCAGTGGAATATTGGTTGTCTCTCCTCACCCCTGACATAATAAAAACTCCCAGCAAGGCCTTTATTCCATGGTGGATTTGATGTGTGATCATACATATTCCTTAGGTTCTTAAACTTTTGCTTGACTTTATCTATGAAATTATTCGTGAAACAGTGAGGTCATTCAAAAACAAGTTGAATAACTCATCAGCTTATATAACAATATCAGTCTTTTTTCCATTTTTTTGGTCGTGGGTTTTTTGTAGACCAAACGTGTCTGTTTTATTCAACGACAATCTGTTTCGGCAGTTTATAAGTTAGACTATATTCTGGCACGAGTTACTCAGCTAACTCATCAAGTTCTTGTGAGTAAAACTCTTGGGTGTCTCTTGAAGTAAATGTGGTTTCCTCTTCTGTTCTTGAGGCAACAGTGGGTGTGACTGGGGTTGTAGTTTCAGTAACAGCCCTATGAGAAGTAGAAGGCATAACAACAGCGTCCACATGGCTTGTGGTGGGGGGTGGAGTAACTGGAGTGATGGTAGGTAGAATGACGGGGGTTGCGTTGTAGGGGAGTAGGATCCTCTGTATCCTCCTGGTCCACTTCATCTTCAGACCTCTCTTCCTCGAAAGTAATTGTAATATAATCTCCAACATCCTCTTCATTCATCTCTTCGTTTTCCATTTGTTCTAAATATGCCATAATTTGGTCTTCAGAAAGTTTAGACGTGGCTATCATACACTGCAAAATCACAATTGTATTCATAAGCACTGACGAATTCATTTAAACGAGTTATTTTTGACTAGGGAATTTAATTACGCATACATTTACTGTGGTTGATTTTTGTTCTAGATATCTGGTGACAGCACCACTGAAAACAAAAACAGTAGAAGAAGTTGCACATAAATTTATATTCAAATTCATATTCATATGTCCCAAAATCATAATTTTCAACAATAGTAAAGAATTCTGGAACATTATCTTACAGAAGATTTCTGATTTTTGCAATATTAAGCAAACATTTGTATTAGCATATCACCCTGCATCTAATGGGTTAGCATAATGGCAAACCCGTAAAATATTAGAAGTACTTCGTGGCACAATAAATAAAGTCCCCTCCACATAGGAGGACTGGATTGATATGACAATATGTTCTATAAACGCTTCAACAACGGAAACAGTAGGTAAAACTCCTCATGACATAATTTTTGGCGTGCATAAACGTCTGCCATATGATATATCACTTCCCATACAGAAGCCCTGCTACAACATGGATAACTACGCTGAACGACAGCTAGTTTCATTTCAACAAATTCATCATGAGATACAAAACAATTTACAGGCTAGCAGAAATAAAATGCGTATAAAGCAGCATAATAAAACAAAAACGTAAATATTCACTCCAGGTGATCAGGTAATGTTACTTCGAAATTTCTGCCTCAATTCACGGGACCGTACAGTTATATAATTATATAGTAGGCAATAAAATTGTAATAAAGAATAATTTTACTCAGGTGGATGATATTGTTCAAGTACACAGAATAAAGCAATTTTTAAAAAGCTCGCAAACCCATATATATGAGACAGTAGCACCGAGGCAGTTGAATATTTGTCGTATAATAACATATCATTTCATTATATTGTTGTAATTATTTTTTCCTATCATTGTGATACTGAGAACATAATTCTTAAGTGGAGCATTAAACATTGTGCTCAGTAACCTATAGAGAGATATATGAGCATCACGTTGATCACCATTACTGTCCTTGTTGTCATTATTGTGTCATATGGTGATCTATGCAGTAATGCTGTAACTAGATAAAAGTAAGGTAATGTATATCGAAACAGATTTTAATAAACAATACTTATAATTAACTTAAAAAATATATATAAAATATTTCTCTTTTCTTCAAATGGCTTTAACAAGTTAACATTCTGACTAGCAACAGACTGGCAAATGGCAATGCATGAAACCTATAAGTCCTTCAGTTTTATGAAGGCGAAATGCTGTGGTTGGGATAATCCCGTCATTAATGTGTATCTGCCAACACTTTTATTCTAAATAATTTATATATCTTTCCCCATAAATCCCCATAAATGCCTGTAATGATGTGGGCAATACTTTAAGGGTTTTGGCGCCCCTTCGGCCCCAGCCACTAGGTTTTAGTTCTTCAACTATCCTTCTTTTCTTTCTATTTCCTTCCTGCTTGCTGTCTCACCTCTCTATCACCGTTTACTGGCGCAGTTTTTCGAATCATATAATTGGACTAGGCCTATAAATGATAAGGGAGAAAACTATGTCATTAAAACTTTTTCCCCCCCAAACGGGAATCGCCTTGACGAGGTGGGGGGGCTTGCGTGTCTCTAAGACCTGGCGAGCTAGGCTAGAGGGGGCTTCGGCCCCTGCTCTGCCCCAATTTTGGGGAGAGAGGGTTTCCCATGCTAGTAAGGTCGCCAATGAGAGACCAGACTAAATGGTTCCTATGCAATAGGCTGCCAGTACGGGCCAACAGTGCTGCCCTCCAGAGGGACTTAGCACCGTCGTGGGCAAACTTGCGAGCCATTGGGGTGCTTTTTAAAACGAGTGGCCACGTGGGGGAAGAGGTACCCCGCCTGCGGCGACCAGCGCTCGGTCCCCTCATCTGCCCGGTTGGTTGTTGCTCTTGGCTCCTGGGGCCAAACATATTAAATCAATGATATATGGATACATTTAAACCCAAATCTCTCTCTCGAGCGGTGGTCGACCAGGCCCTCGAGACGCCAAAATCTGGTCGTGGTGATGAGCAGAGAGCTCCAAATATGAGTACACCCAGCAGGTCGAGTATAGTGTCAGATAACCGTGTTAGTGGTTGTGACACATTGATAATAACGAATGTACAGGCATCACTTTCGTATGGCGCTATCCACTCCATTTTTAAGTGTTTCGGAGTAGTCCTTCGTATCCGAATCACTTATGACTGTGATTGTAGGTCTAATCGGTGTTATATTACATTCAAAACAAATGCTGCTGCCAAAGCAGCATTTGAGGCAAAAGATTCTCTGACAGTGGGGGATACTCACTGTAAAGTTCAGTTAATGCGGTCTGCCAATGTAGTAGATAGTGATAATGACTACTGTCCTAACGTTTTTGATGACTCTAAAGAGAATGTCCCAAAGGAACGTCAGGTTCCAACACCCTTTTGGTTTGTGGCGTATTACAGGGAGGGGCATGGTAACCTTATCCATGCTTCCCGTTATTTGGAGAAGGAAGTTGGAGTACTACCAATGGGCCACATAAAGAAATATGGTAAGGGCGTCTTAATCAGAGCCAAAGATCTTACTCAGCCCATGATGCTCCTCAATCTCCCCTGTCCTACTGATAGCATGTTTGAATCTATCAAACCACACCGAACATTTAATTATAGCAAGGGGCGTATATATAATGAAGACCTATATGAATTTTCAGAAGAGGACATTCTTGCTATGTGCCCAGACAATGTCCAACGAATAACAAAAATGAAAGGCAGTAAAAATATGATCATCCTCACTTTTTATGGTTCGCATATCCCAGATCGCATTAACATTAACCCCACCTCTTTTGAGGTGAAGCCTTTTGTTGAGCGTCCCTTACAGTGTTTCTGTTGTTATGAGTTTGGTCATGGGAGGAGGAACTGCAACAACCGTTCCCGATGTGGTAATTGTTCTGCTTCTGACGCACATCTTATTTCTGAATGTCGGTCAGAGAGTTACTGCTTTTACTGCAGAGATGCTCACCACTTGCGGTCTCGCCAATGTAAGATGTACCTCCTTGAGCAGGATATTCTCCACTTGGCTAATAGCCAATTCATTAGTATTGGTAGTGCCAGACGGCAACTCAACTTCAGGCGACAGAAGGATGGTGGTGTTAAGACATACGCCTCCACCCTTCGCCCCAAATCAGTTGTAACACCCTCTCAACCCTCTCAAGAGGCAGCTGCTTTATGCTCCAGTGAGAGCGTTTCTAAGGTTACACTACATAATAACTTCTCTGTTTTGGAAACCTTATCAGACACTCATTCTGGTGACCCTTCAACTAATGACAATTTTGCAACTTTAGCTAAAGGTGTCCATGTGTTAGAGGTTCACGCTGCCACACGCTCTCCAAAAAGGAAACTTAAGTCACCTAAACGGTCACAGAGACGTCTTCATGGTTCCTCTGAGGCACTTGACTCAATAGATGTTCCTCCTTATAAGGCAACTATCTCTGAGGACTCATCCATAGTTTCCTCTCAATGTCACCAGAAGCGTTCTCGTGGCTCTGATGAATCTCTTGATTCAACAGAAGTTCCTCCTCGCAAGTTTTCTTCAGGACTATCAGAGGAGCGTGAAGTTAATTTGGATGCCACTGATGTCGCGAGTTCAAAAGATTCAGTTTCTTCTCCGCTAGAACAGCAGAGTGATTCTACCACCTGTATTATGGATGTTGATGTGTCTGCCTGTGTCAGTGATACCACTGCTGCACAGGACAATACCAATGTAAATGCTTCTAAGAATATCCCTGCTCATATACCTTCATCTTTATCAAACATATCAAATGCTTCAGGGACTCGTCAGCGGGTCCCAAATACTACCCCAAGTACTACTCCTCGGGTTCGCTCTTCTAGTGGCCCAGGATTTGACAAAACGTATCGTTTGAGTAGACCCTCAGGTCGAGGTGGTAGTGGGAAGTACCTCCATGAGGCTTCCCAAAAATCAGGACCAAAGTAACACTTTTTAAGGTCCTTCAGTGGAATTGCCGTGGCTTGCGTGCTTCTTGGGAAGAACTTCGCATTCTTCTCTCTAGTTTCTCTCCTGCATGTGTTTCTCTTCAAGAGACAATGCTTGGGGACTACATTCCTACCAGTCCTCCACCATATTTTGCATTTTATTCAAATTCATTTGAAGGGCAGGGTCACCATGGTGGCTCTGCCATCCTAGGTCGTCGAGATATTCCATGCACGAGCCTGGAGCTTGACACACCGCTCCAGACTGTTGCAGTCTATACCTTCCTCCCAGTGTTACAGTAGAGAGGGGTGATCTCACCCGTCTTGTACGGGACCTTCCCTCTCCCTTTATTTTATTGGGTGATTTTAATGGGCGTCATCCTCTGTGGGGTGATAGTTTGATCAACCCCAGGGGTGTTTTATTAGCTTCTTTTATTGAGGATGAGGGATTAGGGGTTTTAAATACGGGAGATGTGACACATTTTAATAGCCTAACTGGGACTTTTACCGCCATTGACTTTTCCCTTTGCTCACCCAGTGCTCTGTTAGATTTTACTTGGAGAGTGTTGCCAGATTTATATGGTAGTGACCATTTCCCTATACTTTTAGAAGGTAACAAATATGAACCTCAGTCTCGTCTTCCTAGGTGGAAATTAGAGAAGGCTGACTAGCAGTTTTTTAGAGAGCTAACTTCTTCGGTCTCTTCAGTAGCCGATTTTGGTAGCTGTGATGAGGCTGTAACATATTTCACTGATGTACTCCACTCTGCCGCTCTCAACTCTATCCCTAAAACTTCTGTCTACTTTCCCAAACTTCCTGTCCCTTGGTGGTCACCAGTCTGCACCACTGCTGTGCGAAAGAAGCGCGCTGCTTTCTCATTTCTCTTAGCTTTATATAACAGAATCTGGGTGGAGGGTGTCTTCCCTTCTGGGTGGAGGGTTGCTACCATCCTTCCTTTCCCCAAGCCAGGCAAAGACTCTAGTGTTGCCCTCAATTACCGACCAATTGCTTTGACCTCGTGTTTATGTAAACTATTTGAGAAGATGGTGAATGTCAGACTGGTATACTTTTTGGAACGGGGTGATTTTCTGTCTCCGTCCCAGTCGGGTTTTCGTAAACATCGTTCCACTACAGATGCTCTGGTCAGGTTGGAAGCTGCTGCATGTGAGGCCTTTGCACGACATCAACACCTTGTATGTGTATTCTTTGATTTAGAGAAAGCATATGACACTACATGGCAATATGGCATCTTGCAGCAGCTCCATGTATATGGCCTGCGAGGTCGCCTTCCACGCTTTCTTAAAGAGTTTCTTAGTGGTCGCACAGGAGGAGGGCGTCCCCCAGGGAAGTGTCCTCAGTGTCACATTGTTTGCAGTAGCAATTAATGCCATTGCCTCATCCCTTCCGGATGGTATAGCCAACTCGATGTACGTTGATGACCTAGCAGTCTGGTTTGCTGCCTCCCGTATGTCAGTTGCGGAGCGACGCATGCAGCTTGCCCTTGACAGAGTGTCACGTTGGACTGGTTCTCATGGGTTTCGATTTTCTCCTGCCAAGACGGTTGCTATGCACTTCTGCCGCATCCGAGGTGTCCACCCTGATCCGGACTTATTCATGTATGGTCATCGAATACGCTGTGTCGAGGAGACTCGCTTTTTGGGTCTCCTTTTCGACAAACGATTGACTTGGGTTCCCCACTTACGTACACTTAAGGTCTCTTGCCTCAAGGCTCTTAATCTGTTGAGGGTTCTGAGCCATACTACCTGAGGGGCTGATCGGGCCACCCTCCTTCGCCTATACCGTGTTTTTATTAGGTCAAAACTTGATTATGGGTGTGAGGTGTACTCCTCTGCCACAGATGTCCGTCTCAGAATTTTAGACCCTGTTCATAATGCTGGGATACGTCTGGCAACTGGAGCGTTCAGGTCATCACCAATCCCCAGTCTCCTGGTGGACGCTAACGAACCACCTCTAGATCTCCGTCGCCAGTCCTCAATGGTTCGTTGTTGGCATCGATTACATCGACTTCCCGACTCCCTTCCTTGCTTGGCGGTGTCATCTGATATCATGTCTAATTTTTACCTTTCACATTCTCGTACACCTTGGCCCTTTGGCTTCCGGGTCAGGAAGGCTATGGAGGAGATGGGAATTGAAAATTTCCAGATTCGTCCTGTGAGAGTCCCCAGGGTGGCTCCATGGCTTCTTCCAGAAGTTTTTCCCTGCACCTGTTTTACAGACAAAAAAGAATCTCTTCCTCCTCCAGTGGCTCGTTCCCTGTTTTTAGAACATGCCTTCACTCACAGGGAGTCCCTCCCTGTGTACACAGATGGGTCAAAGTCTGATGCTGGAGTTGGTTTTGGAGTTGTCTTTCCTGACTTTTGCCGTGGTGGTAGACTTCCTTCTGTCTTGTCGATTTTCACTGCTGAGCTCTCTGCCATTTTATATGCCATCCAAGTGATTTTTACTCTCCTTCAGCCTTCTTTTACTATTTATAGTGATTCTTGTAGTGCCTTGCAGGCCTTGTGCAATTTTAACTCTCCCCATCCCCTGGTGTTGGCCATCTTTGAGTGGCTTATCCTCCTGGGTCGTCGTGGCCGCAAAGTCACTTTCTGTTGGGTCCCGGCCCATGTGAGTGTCGATGGTAATGAGCGAGCTGATGCCCTGGCTAAGGCTTTGGTCTACAATTCTCGGCCTCCTGCCGGGCATCATCCTGTCCCTGCAGTGGACCTTCGACCCTATATAAATGCTGCCGTTCGTTCCTGCTGGCAGGACAGATGGGACGCAGTCGGGGCTAACAAGCTCCGTGACATCTGCCAACGCCTTGGTTTGTGGAGCTACAGCGGCCTGTCCCGCCGGTGGGAGACGGCTCTTGTCCGTCTCCGCATTGGCCACACATTATTGACTCATGGCTTTTTATTTTTGACTCATGGCTTTAACCCTCCCTACTGTGATGATTGTCTGGTCCCTTTGACAGTGAGGCATATTATTGTGGAGTGTCCCAGTTTTGGTGACCTGCGTCATAGGCACCTCTCCGAGTACCGTGTGGGTGACGGTTCTTACAGTCTCTCCCTGGTGCTCGGGGAGGAGGCTTGTAGTGTGGGAGGGAACACTCTCTCCTATGTGGAGGAGGCTGGCCTCCTCCATAAATTGTGATTTTATTATACTTATGGTTTTTAAATAATTTGATATTATTTAGTCGTGATTCTTTTTTATATATTAGTTAAGTTGACGCGTTCTTTTAGTAATGGTGTGTGTTTATAATTTGTGTGTAATTTAGTTATGATGCGTGTCCCTTTCGGGAGTTTGTGATTTTGTTAGTTGAGGATAATAATTTTGAGTTGGGCGGTATATGACCCTAGCTGTTGCGCCGCCAGATGCCTAGTTGCATCAATAAATAAATAAATAAATAAATTAAAACTTTTTTAAAACGAATGACAAGGTTAAAAATATGAGAAAGACATGGTAAATGGTAAGAAAGGAGGGAAGGGCAAGTGAAAGAGGGATAAGACATTAGGGAGGATATGTAAGGTTGCTAGTTACTTGAGAGATACTTTAATATTATAGCCTATGCATAAAATTATTTCAAGTTTATTGAAAACGCCATTCAAGTTTAAAATCGATTATTTTTAAGAAAATGCATATTTAGAAGAAAAAGTCCTGGTAAATAGCTTAATTAATTAGTTGACAAATATGATTATTAAATAAGTTAGAAAATTAAACCGTCTCCTACCGAAAAAAACAAACAAAAATCAAACAACTGTGCTTGTGAGAAGGTGATAAATAGGCTGGACTACAAGCACGAGGGATTAGATTGATATTAAGTGGCGCAACAACGAGGTCAAATAACACCAGGAAAAGGTGATAGAGAGATGTGACAGCAAGCGAGAAGGAAATAGGAAGAACGGAAGGACAGTTGAAGAAATGTAAGCTAGTGGCTGGGGCCGAAGGGGCGCCAAAACTCTTAAGGTATTGCCCACATCATTACAGGCAATACCCCCCTACGGGGCAAGCACGAGAGATAAAAGGAATGCAGGGATAGCTTTCTAATATCCGAAGGATAATATATATTCAGTAGTCTATCCCACTACGATGGTGAACAAAATACACTGCCTTTATTTAAAGGATATAATATAACAGATATTCTAATTATATTTGTTTGTTATTACTTTTCAACTAATCACCTTCATTTTTCTTACCCTCTTCCCCTTCACCCTCGCCTCAAATCATCACATTTCTTCTCTCCTATATCCACCTACGTTAATGCAGTATGCACTTCTCTAAACCCTGGTTCTTCAAATTACGGGTCCCGAATTCCTCCAAACTCACAAAAATTAACGCATGAATAAAATAGAATAATAATGTTCGTGACATTAAATAATTATGAAGTTCATACACGAATCCACCTAACATATTTTTATAATCGAATATACATATATTTAATTATCAATAAAACAAAATCATTGCACAAATATTAGCCTTCTTCCGAGAGAGAGAGAGAGAGAGAGAGAGAGAAAGAGGGAGGGGTAGATGAGGCAGTGGCCGCAGTGTTAATCATTATTGTTGCATTTCATTTTCTGGCCTTGTAATTTCTTAGGTTGATAATTCTGGTCATTCGTAACAGATCTTTCTGTTTTAGTCGCGAGAATGATGTCATAGTAAAAACTGGGTCACGACTGATGAACCTTGATTTGAACTACTGGTGATTCGATACTATTCATTCATTCCTCCTGACACTACCTGATAATTCGTTACCCTCCATATAACCCCGCCCACATTTCTCTCCTCCTCTCCCACTAACATCCCCCCCTCCCTCCACCGCAACTGTTACCAGATCCGATGAGGCCCAAACCAAGACACAGGTGGATATGGTATGGTCCATTGATCTGTCCGGAGCTGTACAGTCTGTTACAGTTCCGACTGGGTCACCCAGTATCGAGAGATCGTAAATGTGGCAACAGTGTGTGCTAGTGTGCACTCGAAAACTGTTCGGATCGTCAACACTCTCCCTCTGTAGTAAACATGACTCTGTCTCAAAGTTCATTCCATAGATGGCGTTTTGTAATTGTGAGAGGAATGTGGACTGGGTTGAAGTTTCTGGAAACATCTTAATTGTGCCAATTAGTCATGAGCTTTCAGGCAAAATGGTTGAGGAATGCTATTATGGAAATGTAGAACCTATATTACACAACGAGTTGGTGAAGCTAAGGTAAAGTTGTTCGTAGCCTCAACAGTGAATATTTTTTCTAAATTGATTTCATGTTTAGCATGCAACATTGCATTGTTTTCTTGTTTTTCTACCAACTAAGATCGAGCAGATAGGTTGTTTTCTTTGTCCATCATATTTTGGTAAGCATTATTTGATGATCACCTCTGATTTTGTATGTTATTTGTAAGTCACTAATATAATTTCGGGTTTATACTATATTTCTCTTTGTGTATCTCAATACTCCGTGTGCCTCTTTACCCCTTCACCTCACCACACCTCACTTCACCACACTTCACCTCCCTATTGTCACAAACCACATCATCTATGCTTGCGATGTTCTGAAGTGTTCAAACCCAAATTCATAGAAGTGCGTGTTATATTGGTTTGGTCAAATTATCGATTGCACTGAAGTAGAAAAATTTCAGCCAAGGCGTGCCTAGTCTCAATACACTCCCCTCACCATACACTCCCCCTAACATCCTCAAGTTGAAAGTAATGAATTAACTAGCTAATAAATAATTGATAAATAAATTACTAAATTACATAATTAATAAATAAGTTAACAAATTAATAATAGATTAATAATTTAATTAATAAAGTAAATAACTAATAATTAAATGATTAAATGTATTAATAAACGAATTACTAAAAAATATGTAAATTATTTTATAAATAAATAAATTATAAGATTAATAAGTATATTAATAAGCAAATTACTTAATTTTGTTTAAAGTTAATATATATATATATATATATATATATATATATATATATATATATATATATATATATATATATATATATATATATATATATATATATATATATATATATATATATATATATATATATATATATATATATATATATATATATATATCAGTAATAAATTAATAAACTAGTAATAACTTTTATAAATTAATAATAGACTAATGAACATCATGGCCCCTCAACTCACCTCTTCATCCTGTTTTGGATCTTTCGACCCCACAATTTTCACGAACAGAGACGTCCCTTTATGTAGATTCTGCCAGCTACATTCCTAGCTAACGTATCCGTGTGCTCAACCGGAGCGTTCCAACGAAGTTCACCTTGCCCATCTAGCCTACTTTCTGAGACTTCGCCGTTTTCTTCCCCACAGCCACACAACGTTATCTCTGGAATAAATAAATCATTATGTGAACGATGTGCAAATTTGCTAGATCACCTACTACTATGCACACATTAATGTATCTATTAGCAAAACTAGGGGTAAGCTATTAGTAGGTTAAACACAGGTTTGGTCGTTAGGAGTGATCCCTCTTCCCCGTCCCCCCTAACGGGACCCTCCTTGACGTGGAGGGAGAGCTTGTGTGTCTCTGAGGCGGGGTTCTCACCAGCACGTTTGCACGTAGCACGTTCACGTTGATGACGTCACGAACACAACGTCCAGACGGGCACAGAGGAGTTGAGCGCCGTTTCTTCACCACATCAACAACAAGCGACCATGACCGAGTTTTTACCGGAGATGGACAAGGATTTACTAAAGGCATAAAATAATAACCAATAAACCAGATACCATATCAGCCTATTAAAAATGCGAATGTTTTCTAGTACTTTTAATTACAACCTATATATATGCATTTACATTACACATATTATTTAGAATCATGGATGATATCAAATATTTTTTTAATTAAATAATTTTGTTGTACCTGGTCATCATCTTTTTATAATTGTGTTTTAATGTAGTCAGCAGCTACAACTGCTGGACACATTGGTGTATGTTTTGGCTGGTGGGCTGTTTGTTTACCCAGCACCAGAGTGCGGTGTTGCCAAGCCTCCAGATCCAATGTACATTCTTATTAATCGTACATAAATTGACGAACTATACACAAATATATTATGATTATTATTTTATTTACATAAAATCACATCATTTTGCGAGCAAATAACTTTAATTTATATTATTTTCATATGTTGAGGAATCAACAACATTATAAACGGTCAACACGGCCAACATCGCTACCCAAAAAGATTAATTTAGTTCATCCACAATTTTGGACGTCGTCCGTCTCCGAGAGGTCGCGACGTGCACCGCATTCCCACTGTTTTGACACATACAAGGACGTTCGTGACGTCATAAACGTGAACGTCCTCCGTGCAAACGTGCTGGTGAGAACCCCGCCTGAGACCTGGTTAGCTAGACTATAGGGGGCTCCGGCCCATGCTCTGCCCCGACTTCGGGGAGAGAGGGCTTCCCATGCTAGGAAGGTCGCCAGTGAGAGACCAGACTAAATGGTTCCCTTCTTTCATTTCTTCAACTGTCTTTTCTTTTTATTTCCTTCCTGCTTGCTGTAACACCTCTCTTATCACCTTTTTTCTGGCGCAATAGGACCTCGATGTTGTGGCGCCTAATATCCATCAATCAATCAATCTCTTCCCCCGTTCACCTTATGGTTCAAGATAAACATAACCCAGTTAACAGTCAATGCGAGTTGATTATCACTGGCAAAACGATCACTTATTTCGACACAGTCATTTTGTAAGAGTCCTCTCCAAACACACTTGTAATTGAATTGATTTATTGATGCATCTAGGCATCTGGCGGCGCAACAGCTAGGGTCATATACCGCCCAACACAAAATTATTATCCTCAACTAACAAAATCACAAACTCCCGAAAGGGACACGCACCATAACTAAATTACACACAAACTATAAACACACACCATTACTAAAAGAACGCGTCAACTTAACTAATATATAAAAAAGAATCAAGACTAAATAATATCAAACTATCTAAAAAGTATAAGTATAATAAAATCACAATTTATGGAGGAGGCCAGCCTCCTCCACATAGGAGAGGGTGTTCCCTCCCACACTACAAGCCACCTTCCCGAGCACCCAGGAGAGACTGTGAGAACCGTCACCCACCCGGTACTCGGAGAGGTGCCTACGACGCAGGTCACCAAAACTGGGACACTCAACAATAATATGCCTCACTGTCAAAGGGACCAGACAATCATCACAGTAGGGAGGGTTAATCCTGTCCAATAAAAAGCCATGAGTCAATAATGGGTGGCCAATGCGGAGTAGGACAAGAGCCGTTTCCCACCGGCGGGACAGGCCACTGTAGCTCCACAAACCAAGGCGTTGGCGGATGTCGCGGAGCTTGTTAGCCCCGACTGCGTCCCATCTGTCCTGCCAGCAGGAACGAACGGCAGCATCTATATAAGGTCGAAGGTCCACTGCAGGGACAGGATGACGCCCGGCAGGAGGCCGAGAATTGGAGACCACAGCCTTAGCCAGGGCATCAGCTCGCTCATTACCATCGACACCCACATGGGCCAGGACCCAACAGAAAGTGACTTTGCAACCACGACGACCCAGGAGGACAAGCCACTCATGGATGGCCAACACCAGGGAATGTGGAGAGTTAAAATTGCACAAGGCCTGCAAGGCACTACAGGAATCATTATAAATAGTAAAGGAAGGCTGAGGGAGAGTAAGAATCACTTGGATGGCATATAAAATGGCCGAGAGCTCAGCAGTGAAAATCGACATGACAGAAGGAAGTCTACCGCCACGGCAAAAGTCAGGAAAGACAACTCCAAAGCCAACTCCAGCATCAGACTTTGACCCATCTGTGTACACAGGGAGGGACTCCCTGTGAGTGAAGGCATGTTCTAAAAACAGGGAACGAGCCACTGGAGGAGGAAGAGATTCTTTTTTGTCTGTAAAACAGGTGCAGGGAAAAACTTCTGAAAGAAGCCATGGAGCCACCCTGGGGACCCTCACAGGACGAATCAGGAAATCTTCAATTCCCATCTCCTCCATAGCCTTCCTGACCCGGAAGCCAAAGGGCCACGGTGTACGAGAATGTGAAAGGTAATAATTAGATATGATATCAGATGACACCGCCAAGCAAGGAAGGGAGTCGGGAAGTCGATGTAATCGATGCCAACAACGAACCATTGAGGACTGGCGACGGAGATCTAGAGGTGGTTCGTTACCATCCACCAGGAGACTGGGGATTGGTGATTACCTGAACGCTCCAGTCGCCAGACGTATCCCAGCATTATGAACAGGGTCTAAAACTCTGAGACGGACATCTGTGGCAGAGGAGTACACCTCACACCCATAATCAAGTTTTGACCTAATAAAAACACGGTATAGGCGAAGGAGGGTGGCCCGATCAGTCCCCCAGGTAGTATGGCTCAGAACCCTCAACAGATTAAGAGCCTTGAGGAGACCCAAAAAGCGAGTCTCCTCGACACAGCGTATCCGATGACCATACATGAATAAGTCCGGATCAGGGTGGACACCTCGGATGCGGCAGAAGTGCATAGCAACCGTCTTGGCAGGAGAAAATCGATACCCATGAGAACCAGTCCAACGTGACACTCTGTCAAGGGCAAGCTGCATGCGCCGCTCCGCCACTGACATACGGGAGGCAGCAAACCTGACTGCTAGGTCATCAACGTACATTGAGTTGGCTATACCGTCCGGAAGGGATGAGGCAATGGCATTAATTGCTATTGAAAACAATGTGACACTGAGGACACTTCCCTGAGGGACGCCCTGAGACGCTGAGAGAGCTGTACCAACCCTTACAGAAAAACTGCGACCACTAAGAAACTCTTTAAGAAAGCATGGAAAGCGACCTCGCAGGCCATATACATGGAGCTGCTGCAGGATGCCATATTGCCATGTAGTGTCATATGCTTTCTCTAAATCAAAGAATACACAGACAAGGTGTTGATGTCGCGCAAAGGCCTCCCATGCAGCAGCTTCCAACCTGACCAGAGCATCTGTAGTGGAAAGATGTTTACGAAAATCCGACTGGGACGGAGACAGAAAATCACCCCGTTCCAAGAAGTATACCAAATAGTATCTCAAATAGTTTACATAGACACGAGGTCAAAGCAATTGGTCAGTAATTGAGGGCAACATTAGAGTCTTTGCCTGGCTTGGGGAAAGGAAGGATGGTAGCAACCCTCCACCCAGAAGGGAAGACACCCTCCACCCAGATTCTGTTATATAAAGCTAAGAGAAATGATATTGCCTCCTCACCCAAGTGTCGCAACATTGCATATGGGATGCTGTCTGGCCCAGGAGAAGTGTCCCCACAGAGAGAGAGAGCAGAATGCAGGTCTCTCAGGGTGAATATATGGTTATAACTTTCATTCTCATTCCCTGAGAAATCCAGGGCAGTGCGCCCCTTGGCTCTTAACTCATGTCTCACAGCCAGAGGTCGAGAGTCACGGTTGGAGACTTTAGCAAAATCCTCCACCATGGTATTGGCCACTGTCAAACTATCCATAATCTGAACTCCATTGACCTTAAGTACAGGTGGAGAACTAGGAGAAAACTTCTCCACCATCTTACGGAATCTCTTGAACACTTGGGTGAGTGGAGTTTTACTATTAATTGAAGACACATAGGCCTTCCAAGATGCACGTTGTGCCTCTTTTAAAACTCGTCTAGCCCGGGCCCTTGCCCGTCGGAAGTCCTCTAAAAGAGTTGGGTCCCCACGATTGCGACGAAGGTGAGAGAAAGCAGCGCGCTTCTCCCGCACAGCAGTGGTGCAGACTGGTGACCACCAAGGGACAGGACGTTTGGGAAAGTAGCCAGAAGTTTTAGGGATAGAGTTGAGAGCGGCAGAGTGGAGTACATCAGTGAAATATGTTACAGCCTCATCAGAGCTACCAAAATTGGCTACTGAAGAGTCCAAAAAAGTTAGCTCTCTAAAAAACTGCCAGTCAGCCTTTTCTAATTTCCACCTAGGAAGACGAGACTGTGGTTCATACTTGTTACCTTCTAAAAGTATAGGAAAATGGTCACTACCATATAAATCAGGCAACACTTTCCAAGTAAAATCTTACAGAGCACTGGGTGAGCAAAGAGAAATGTCAATGGCGGTGTACGGTGGTACACACAAGTGATTTAGCAGATAAAGGGTAAATGGTCAGTTTTATGGGTCAAACTAGACAACAACATCATGCCTGGTCTATACACACACACCCATACATACACACCTGGGCATACCCTGCTACTCACTCACACACACTCACCCACACACATTCACACACACGCACTCACGCACACGCACTCACACACACGCTTTCTCACACACACCTGGTCTACACACACAAACACAACATGTTTGTGAGGCCAAAGATCATTAGTCTACCTGTATGCCTCGGTAGGACATTAACTTTCTAATCTTAGTTTTCATCTCTACCCAAGTACAGGCGTAACGAAAGGGTAATTTAATCTTATTTGACCATCTTGACCCCTGGTTCACAAAACGGTAAGAGAAGGGAGAAAATCGAAATTAACCCCTCCGCGACGGGATAACTATGAATAGCCAATCTGTCAGTCCGGGGCTAGTCTTACTATCCCTACTGCCTGTCCGGGCGAATTTGGCCGATTTTTCCAAAATCGCTCTATTCCACTTACTCTGTACGTCTAAACTGCGATACTGAACAACTTAAAAACTTGTTAGCACCATCAACTCTTCATTTTTCCATTAAAACCAACCCCAGATCTCTACAACTCTCTGTTGCCGAGAAATTAAGTGAGGAATGAAGGGTAATTTCTCGGCGGAGCGCGGTTGCGTTCGCATAGGTGTAGTGGCTCTGACGACAACTGAACGCGGCCCGCGTGGGTGGTAGTCAGTGGTGGATGGTAGCATGACAGAATCGGACACGCACGAGAAATCTAATCCACATCCATCCGTGTTCACAGTCAGTAACACATTGACTGACGATGGTGATTTGTAGGGCTGGTGGTGAAGTATAGCCAAGTAAAAAAAAACACACCAAATTGGGCTCGCAAATGTCGACATTGGCAATAGCGGTGCTTTTTCTCGCCCGGTCACCACATAGCAGTGGCGTACAACACGACCCGGGCGCTCCTTGGGAGCGACCATGACCGCAATCTGGACATTAAGGGTTAAGAGAAGGGAGAGAAGAAGAAAAAGTAGGAGAGGGAGACAGCAAGTGAAAGGGGTGGAGATTGAATTGAACTAGAATAACATTTGACTCTCCAAAAGGGTAATACTGTATCTTAAGAGTACTGGCATCTAACCCTTCCAGAATGAATATATACTGAGAGAAGAGTACCATAGGTAGGGATTCAAGATCGAAACATACAAGAAGACATCTCTCTGCTTCTGTTAGAGCAAGACAAGACAGAACACAAAAACTCTGTTAAATAAACTAAGTGTAATTGTTCTTACAGAAGTTTAATTCCCACCTTGCACCTTGCTTGCCTGAACACACCCATACATCGCTGAAGCTTGCTACCAACAACAACCACAACAACAACAACAAGAACAACCAGGTTTTGTACCAGATTCATTGAATAAAGCACATTCAGGACTGGTACAGCGGTAAAAGTACCAGTTGGGCTATTAAAATGTGTCACATCTCCCGTATTTAAAACCCCTAATCCCTCATCCTTAATAAAAGAAGCTAATAAAACATCCCTGGGATTGATTGAACTATCACCCCACAGAGGATGACACCCATTAAAATCACCCAATAAAATAAAGGGAGAGGGAAGGTCCCGTACAACGAAGGTTGATATTACCCCTCTCTACTGTAACACTGGGAGGAAGGTATAGACTGCATACAGTGTAGGGGCGGTCCATAAAAACCTCAACAGCAACAGTCTGGAGCGGTGTGTCAAGCTCCAGGCTCGTGCATGGAATATCTCGACGAACTAGGATGGCAGAGCCACCATGGTGACCCTGCCCTTCAAATGAATTTGAATAAAATGCAGAATATGCTGGAGGACTGGCAGGAATGTAGTCCCCAAGCATTGTCTCTTGAAGAGAAGCACATGCAGGAGAGAAACTAGAGATAAGAATGCGAAGTTTTTCCCAAGAAGCACGCAAACCACGGCAATTCCACTGAAGGACCTTGAAAAGCGTTACTTTGGTCCTGTTTTTTGGGAAGCCTCATGGAGGTACTTCCCACTACCACCTCGACCTGAGGGTCTACTCAAACAATACGTTTTGTCAAATCCTGGGCCACTAGACCCGTTGACGAGCCCCTGAAGCATCTGATATGTTTGAAGAAGATGAAGGTATATGAGCAGGGATATTCTTAGAAGCATTTACATTGGTATTGTCCTGTGCAGCAGTGGTATCACTGACACAGGCAGACACATCAACATCCATAATACAGGTGGTAGAATCACTCTGCTGTTCAAGCGGAGAAGAAACTGAATCTTTTGAAATCGCGACAACAGTGGCATCCACATTAACTTCACGCTCCTCTGATGGTCCTGAAGAAAACTTGCGAGGAGGAACTTCTGTTGAATCAAGAGATTCATCAGAGCCACAAGAACGCATTTGGTGACATTGAGAGGAAACTACGGATGAGTCCTCAGAGATTGTTGCCTTATAAGGAGGAACATCTATTGAGTCAAGTGCCTCAGAGGAACCATGAAGACGTCTCTGTGACCGTTTAGGTGACTTAAGTTTCCTTTTTGGAGAGCGTGTGGCAGCGTGAACCTCTACCACATGGACACCTTTAGCTAAAGTTGCAGAATTGTCATCAGTTGAAAGGTCACCAGAATGAGTGTCTGATAAGGTTTCCAAAACAGAGAAGGTATTATGTGTATGTATATGTATATATATATATATATATATATATATATATATATATATATATATATATATATATATATATATATATATATATATATATATATATATATATATATATATATATATATATATATATATATTGTAACCTTAGAAACGCTCTCACTGGAGCATAAAGTAGCTGCCTCTTGAGAGGGTTGAGAGGGTTCTGCAACTGATTTGGGGCGAAGGGTGGAGGCGTATGTCTTAACACCACCATCCTTATGTCGCCTGAAGTTGAGTTGCAGTCTGGCACTACCAATACTAATGAATTGGCTATTAGCCAAGTGGAGAATATCCTGCTCAAGGAGGTTCATCTTAAATTGGCGAGACCGCAAGGGGTGAGCATCTCTGCAATAAAAGCAGTAACTCTCTGACCGACATTCAGAAATAAGATGTGCGTCAGATGCAGAACAATTACCACACCGGGAACGGTTGTTGCAGTTCCTCCTCCCATGACCAAACTTATAACAACAGAAACACTGTAAGGGACGCTCAACAAAAGGCTTCACCTCAAAAGTGGTGGGGTTAATGTTAATGCGATCTTGGATATGCGAACCATAAGAAGTGAGGATGATCATATTTTTACTGCCTTTCATCTTTGTTACTCGTTGGACATTGTCTGGGCACATAACAAGAATGTCCTCTTCTGAGAATTCATATAGGTCTTCATTATATATAGGCCCCTTGCTATAATTGAATGTTCGGTGTGGTTTGATAGATTCAAACATGCTATCAGTAGGACAGGGAAGATTGAGGAGCATCATGGCCTGAGTAAGATCTTTGGCTCTGATTAAAACGCCCTTACCATATTTCTTAATCCATTTAATTCTTAATCAATTTATTGTCTATATTGGTATTATTCGGTACTACTACAAGGACATCATCGATATATCTATACCATACACGGTTCCTACCTATTATCCTAGTATATTTATCAGCTTCTAGTGTCTCCATATATAAACTAGATAAGACAGCACTGAGTGGACTCCCCATGGCTAGACCCCTGTGTTGCACATATTCTTCATTATTAAAAGTAAACACGCCGAATCGTACGCACAATGAGACCATCTTGATGTAATCCGTCCTGGGTAGTGGTAGGTCCTCCTCCCTGCTAAATAATGTACAGAAGGATATCCAGTTTACTGTTGAGAAAGAAAATGAGAACATGCTACCATTCCTAGACACTGTAATAAGAAAAACGGAACAAGGCGTAAAATTCTCGGTATACCGAAAATCCACTAACAAAGATGACTTTATTCACTATCTATCTGCTCATAATGCTAGGATTAAGTCTGGGGTGGTGATAGGATTTTTTCTAAGAGCTTACAGGATATGTAGTAATGACAGCTTGGACCATGAAATTGAGTATATAATAGAGGCATTTAAGAAATTAAAATACCCTGTAGGTTTGCTAGTTAAACTTAAAAACAAAGCACTCAAGATAATCAAACGAAAGAAAGATGAAACTAATATCAGCGAGAAAAACGAGAAAAGATTTATATGTGTACCTAATTCTAATATATGCTCGGTAATTGATAGACAAATGAACAAGGTTGGTTTAAAAATTGCAACATCATCTGGAAAGAGAATCGGCGAACTAACCCAGGCAAACAAGGAAAAGCGTGTCAATAATAACAGCGTGATATATAGTATACCATGTAATGGGTGTGACAAGGTGTATATAGGAGAAATAGGAAGAGGTATAAAGAAAAGATTATATGAGCATAAAGCTGACGTAAGGAAACACAACACAGCTAATTCATTGGTACTACATATTGAAGAATGTAATAATTTACCCGGATGGGAGGGTTCATCAATCATTCACAGTGGTTTGGAAAAGAAAATGAGGAAGGCATTAGAAGCAGCATACATTTGTACAAAGAATGTTCATAATCATAGGGAAGGATTTATGAAATGGTGTAGTTACTCAGCCAATATAGCCCTGGAGTGTAAAAGAAAGGACGGGGTGAGGTGAGGTCAGGTGAGGTGAGGTCAGGTGAGATAAAGTAGTGGCAGGGGCAGTGTAGGCCACCACCGGTATATATAGCTCTGGTACCCTCTTCCCTATGTCATTTCTCTCTGAAGATGGACTCTGTGTAGTACGAAACGTAAGAGAAATAACTAACTCGAAGCTCTATCCTGTGTTTACCTTCCATCCACACAACATACAAGTATAATTATGTGTTTCCCGAAAATTTAACCCATTGCACATTCCTCTCACAATTACAAAACGCCATCTATGGAATGAACTTTGAGGCAGAGTCATGTTTACTACAAAGGGAGAGTGTTGACGATCCGTATAATTTTCGAGCACACACACACACACACACACACTTCTGCCATATCTATGATCTCTCGATACTGGGTGGCCCAGTCGGAACTGTAACAGACTGTATGTAGAAACTACAGAGACATCATATTTCATGTTGTGTTGAAAAATGTGATTATGACATGTTTTGGTAACAAAATCAGAACGTGAAAACGTATTTGGATATTTAATTAGAGTGTAAACGTACATTTTGTGTTGTGGTAATTTTGAACTGGCTACCCATCATACTGATGTCCAATTAGTTATCATAAGTACAGTCGGCAGCACAAGTTAGCTTCATTTCCACCTACGTATGTATTAGCTATCGGGATGTTGTAACACAGTTTAATTATAGAAATGAAAGATATATTTCACATACGATAAATTACAGATGTTGTTAGGATAGAAACTGGTTCAGAATGTAACTATCTGCTCAAATTAGCATTATTAAGTACATGAGATGGAGGCGAATTTATGCTGCCGGCTGTACATCAAAAGACAGCTAAAGGTTTGTACTTCAAATCCATATATCATTTATTTATGTAGCATAAGTGGTTTACACTTCATTAGCTGTCAAATGTGTTACTTACATCGTGAGCTGGAGTGCAGGAGATAGGCTTATAATACAGAGCTGGCACTAGCCAGAACGCGCTCGGAAAAGTGGATCAACCAATAAGAATATGAGAAAACTTGGACATGTGCAAATACTAAATCATTTTAATATCAAATTACTGTATTATTAAAAATGAAGATCAGATAATATCCACGATTTCTTGAAAAAAATTGTGCATGATAGATATTATTATAAAACTGATAATGGGAAAGCATAATTATGATATTTTGTAGGTACAATCACTCATAAAAATTAAGACCCCTCCAGGCCAGTCACCTTCTTATACGTTTGATATATCAGTTCTGGTAACATTGTACGTGACGTCAGTGATGGCGCTTGAGATATGAAGTTGATCTGCTCGACTCACTTTGAACTAAGGGTAGATGAGACGAAGCATGAGTTGAGATAAAGGTTTGAGCAAACCAACCTTCCTCCAAACACCACTCACACCAACACACCTGACCTCTGACGTCAGGTACAATGTTACCAGAACTGATATTACATTAGTTATAAGGTGTCGTGACTGGGGTGTCTTTACTTTTGTGAGCGACTGTACATATCTGCCTAGTGCAAACATTATTTAGTTTATTCTAGCAGCAATACCCGACGTTGTCCGGGTAAAGATTCTACATGTGGTTTTGTCAGTAAATTTCCTCTAATTATTTTTATATTTTTATTCAATGTGAACTTATTAGAAGGGTGGAAGGAGTCCATTATCCAGAGTGGTTGCTGGTCCCCCAGAGAAACTATGCTAGCTTTACAACCACAAAAGATATCCATGACACAACTACAGCAGAAGGTGGCATTGTAACAGCCACGATTAATTAAATAGAAGGTAATATCTACTCAAAAGAAACCTTAGCTGGCATGGACTGCTCTGCATTAGGACTTCGGAGAGGCAGGTGTCATCCACACCAGAGGACTCATTGAAGCCTGCTTTCACCTGAAATGGAAGACACACGTGTGAAAAAGGTCAAAGGACAGCACTGCATTGGAAAATACTTCAAGGCTCCATTTGAATTGAAATTTGTGACCAAAAGACCGAACTCGCAATTAGGGGCGTGGGCAATATTAAATAGGATTGAGGAAAGCAAAGTTGCCAGCAGAATCTCTCTATATAAAACACTCTGTTGTCTGTCTGTGTGTCTGTTTACCCGTTATGCACGGCCGCATTGTTTGACCTAGAGTAAAAAGTAATACGCCAATTTGATCGGTGAAGCCTGGGAAGAGTCCTCGGCCTACTTTTGTTTTTGCAGCATAATTATATCTCGAGTTATAACACCGTAAGTACACATGGTACCACTTTATTGAGTTAGGGTAGTATAGACTACCCTAATTTTTTACCCTCTCCGGCTGTGGATAAGTGGTCCAGTGGTTAAACCATACGCTCCGGGACAGCCCCCCACCTTGCCTCAACATTTTTACCCTATCGCTCGCTTCAAAATTGCTCGATTTCCCCTATATTCACAACGCTATATAGTGTACAGACTTCAAAATAGTTTCTTACATACCTTCAACTCTTCCTCTTTCCAATGGTACCATCGGGAGGGCTGTACGATGAATAGTTGTGGAGATAGGGCACGAATCAGCAGTGTGTCTGTGTGTACGCGCGGGATATACTCTACCACGGCTTAGAGTGTCCAGTTTCCCGCGTAACTCCCTTGTCAACTCACTCGTATTACTACTATTATCTATCGTATGTCATGATTACAACACTAAAAATAGTATGAACACTTGTAGGAATATATCATCGTGTAACTGTCACTTAGAAAATGATAAACAAACTGATTTGTACCGTAGGAAACACATATATTTACCATCACTTTCCCTTGCTTGGGCGTGTTTGTGGTGTTATTGTTCTTATTATTACCATTATGTATCATGTGTCATGATCTATACACTAAATAATAATTTGTAACCTTGTAGGAATATCATGGTGTCACTCACGTACATATATTCACTATGGTATTGTCTTACGATCGTTAGAGCACAAATTCGGACAAGGGGAAATACTTAAAAATCGCCCACTCTCCGTGACGACCAGAAGGCAACTGAGTGGGTAGCGGATCGATATTGTGAGTGTATATTCTCGCCCAACAACAAGAAATACTAGCCCTACATTGCTGGAAATAGCGCTAAATCGCTGTGACGGTGTATGTCGTGACCCGACCTTTAACCCGTACGAACTGCAATTCCCATTACGCTACTAGCGCCTCAACCGCAAACACAGGGTGATTTTTAAAATTTCGATTTTGTAAAAAATATTCTTACACATTTGTAGAGCTTGATTTTACACATTAGAATCTGAAATCTAAAGTTTCCTAAGTCCATTGGTTTGCATACAATAGTGCGTAAAAGTATAAAATACTGACCCCTAAAAATGAAAGAAATCGTAATCGAGCGTAGATTTCTCGTGCAAATATGACGAAATAAATAGTTTTCAATGCAGAAACGTATATAATAACATCATATTTTATGTATTAGTACCTGAAAATGAAATATATAAAAGATGTATGTAAAAAATATAAAAAAACAATAAAATACATTATTTTACTTACATGTTTATTGGCACAGTATAGGCTTGGTGGTGTAGGTTTGCGTAGTAGTGGTCATGTGTGGGTATTATATATATATATATATATATATATATATAGTGGGAAAGAAATAATAAATGCAGTAAAAGCAGTAGGAAATGTCATACAAGTCATGTATGTACTCGTGTCAGTGTGTCACGTGTGCGTATTTTGCGTATGTGCGTGATTGTATATATATATATATGTGTTGTGCCTTTCCATATGATTTGGTGTCTGACTGAACGTGTTTGAGTAAAAAAAAATATATGCACTGAAGTGTCATACAAGCTATGATTTGTGATAAAAAAAACATGTACAGTTGGGGAATAATGTATCTGAACACTGTTGGCGGCTTCTGGCAACATCCACAAAAGTAAACACATCAATGAGAGAAAGTATTTATGAATTGAAGGATAACTTTTATTTCACTGTCTGTGGTTGGTCGACATCACCCAATATCAGTTATCCTTATGTAGTAATGAATAAATGTTATTTATTCCTAATGTATTTATCACTGACATTGTTACCAGAAGTCGTCACGGAGTCCAGATACTTTGTTCCCCAACTGTACATGCAGCCCTATCAGTGTGTACTGAAGCATATGTACACTTGTTTTGGTCTTTACACTTATCCCAAGTGACTCAGATAACTCGTGGAAGTGTAAACAAGCCCCAGGGAGAGGGTAGGAAGGATATGAGGGGGCAGTGGAAGGCAGTCAGGGCCGGGAGAGAGGGGGATGTCTGGCTGCGTGTGAGGTTGATGGTGGGGGAGAATTTTACTCCACCCCATCACCCCCCCCCCCCCCCAGTGGGAAAATTTTCACCCACTCGCCACTCCCACCACTCACTGATGGCCATACCTACCCAGTGTTACCAAGGAAATGGCTAGATATAGCACAGCCAGTTTTCTATAGTGCGTTCATTTAAACGGACCATTTGCTTCAAGGCCTAAATTTGTATCGTCCGTTTAAACGGACAATAGGCATTTAGGGGTTAATGTATGCTGGTGTATGTCGTGTCCCGGTCTCTAGGG
>JAWZYT010004390.1:0-10000 GCA_034508575.1 Petrolisthes manimaculis
AGTGAGTGCGAGGGCCAGCTGTCGTGAGGTGGTGGCACTGTTGTTGTCCAAGTACCGTATGAGACACCGTGACCCTAACCTCTTTTATCTCACCATGGAGGTCACTCTTAGAAGGTACGGAGGGGAAGTGTGTGTGTAGAAAGGTGGGTTGTGTGTGGGTAGAATGCATGGTGTGTATTACTGTGTGTGTGTGTGTGTGTCTGTGTGTGTGTGTGTGTGTGTGTCTGTGTTAATCATTTCACTGTTTATCATTTCTCTCTGTGTTTATAAATTCTATGATAAATTATGTATGCAAATAATTTCTCTACGTTAATAATTTCTCTGTGTGTTTATAATTTCTCTATGTATATAATTTCTCACTGTGATAATAATGTTTCTATATACATAATTTCTCCTAATCAAGAATTTCCCTGTATTTATATCATTTCTCCATGTATATAAAATCTCCATATACAGTCGTGGTCAAAAATATAATCATCCATATAGGGGTAACTCACGTAAGAGTTTGACAGCTTCCCTCTGTTCTTTAGCTAATAAAATGTCCAATAAATAGGTTTTAACTACCATCTTTTAATTTACAACAAGCAGCTACACACTACTTAAAATAATAACATCATAAGTGAACGTGAAAATATTAGACAGCAAATTGTTTCAGATACCCATATGTGGATGATTATTATTGACCACCAGTGTACAGTTGGACATGTGGATGATTATTATTGACCACCAGTGTACAGTTGGACACATGAATGGGTGGTACAGTCCAGGTGGTGAAAGATACTTGTCCCATTTGAGTAACCAGTGTCTATTATCAGGTACTTGCTTTTTATTACCATCCTCAATACTGACTTCTGCCCCTGATGTCTCCTATTTGGCACTTATAAGGAACACACACACACACACACACCATCCTCAATACTGACTTCTGCCCCTGATGATGTCTCCTATTTGGCACTAATAAGGAACTTGATATTGGCCGAAATGGACCATCTATCACTTGGGCTGTACCACCCATTCATGTGTCCAACTGTACATAATTTCACACATGCAAATACAATCTCCATATACATATTTCTCCACGTGTCTATAACATTTCCTTCTGTTATGTTTAGGTGTTCAGGTTCACCGGTTCGTTCGTTACTGGTGTTGGAGGAAGGGGCGAGGCCAGCACAGTTGTCCCTCTGTCGTCCACCGGGTGACTCTAGGTTTGCACTACAGATGAGGCGAGGAGGAGTGGTCAAAGTACACGACACTGTACTTATGGCAGGGGTACGTAGAGAGAGAGAGTGTGTGTGTGTGTGTGTTAGAGAGAGAGAGAGAGAGAGAGAGAGAGAGAGAGAGAGAGAGAGAGAGAGAGAGAAAGTGTGTGTGTGTATGTGGAGAGAGTGTGTGTGTGTGTTAGAGAGAGAGAGAGAGAGAGAGAGAGAGAGAGAGAGAGAGAGAGAGAGAGAGAGGAAAGTGTGTGTGTGTGTGGAGAGAGTGTGATGTGTATCTGTGTGTGTGTGTGTGTGTTAGAGAGAGGAAGAGAGAGTGTGTGTGTGTGTGTTAGAGAGAGAGAGAGTGTGTGTGTGTGTGTGTGTGTGGAGAGTGTGATGTGTATCTGTGTGTGTGTGTGTGTATTAGAGAGAGGGAGAGAGAGAGTGTGTGTGTGTGTTAGAGAGAGAGAAAAAAAAAAAGAGAGAGAGAGTGTGTGTGTGTGTGTGTGTGAGAGAGTGTGATGTGTATCTGTGTGTGTGTGTGTGTATTAGAGAGAGGGAGAGAGAGTGTGTGTGTGTGTGTGTGTGTGTGTGTGTGTGTGTGTGTGTGTGTGTTAGAAAGGTAGAGAGTGTGTGTGTGTATCTATGTGTGTGTGTGTTAGGGAGAGAGAGTGTGTGTGTGTGTATCTGTGTGTGTGTGTGTGTATTAGAGAGAGGGAGAGAGAGAGTGTGTGTGTGTGTGTGTGTGTGTGTGTGTGTTAGAAAGGTAGAGAGTGTGTGTGTGTATCTATGTGTGTGTGTGTTAGGGAGAGAGAGTGTGTGTGTGTGTATCTGTGTGTGTGTGTGTGTGTATGGAGAGAGGGAGAGAGAGTGTGTGTGTGTGTGTATCTGTGTGTGTGTGTGTGTTAGAGAGAGAGTGTTTGTGTGGAGAGAGAGAGTGTGTTTGTGTGTATGGAGAGAGAGAGAGTGTGTGTGTGTGTGTGGAGAGAGAGGGAGAGAGTGTGTGTGTATGGAGAGAGAGAGAGAGAGTGTGTGTGTGTGTATCTGTGTGTGTGTGTGTGTGGAGAGAGGGAGAGTGTGTGTATTTGTGTATCTGTGTGTGTGTGTGAAGAGAGAGAGAGAGAGAGAGAGAGAGAGAGAGAAAGAGAGTTAGAGAAAGAGTGTGTGTATTTGTGTATCTGTGTGTGTGGAGAGAGAGAGAGAGAGAGAGAGAGAGAGAGAGAGAGAGAGAGAGAGAGAGGGCGTGTGTGTGTATCTATGTGTGTGTGTGGATAGAGTTAGAGAGAGAGTGTGTGTATCTGTATCTGTGTATGTGTGTAGAGAGAGAGAGAATGTGTGTGTGTGTGTGTGTGTGTGTGTGTGTGTGTGTGTGTGTACAGTCGGTTATATTAGTCAGTGTGTATGTGTGTGTGTAAATTATATATTATATATATGTGTGTGTGTGTGTGTGTTGTAGTGTAGTGTGTGTAAATAATATGTGTGTGTGTGTAAATAATATGTATGTATGTGTGTTGTGTGTATATATACATATAATATAATATATGTGTGTATGTGTGTGTGTGTATATATACATTTAATATAAATATGCGTGTGTGTGTGTGTGTATGTGTGTGTGTGTACAGTAGGTTATAATTATTAGTAGTCATTAATAATTATTAATGTGTGTGTGTTTAAATAATATATGTGTGTGTGTGTTTGTGTGTATATATAACTTGTGTATATATATAATTTGGGTGTGTTATGATAAGAATATCAATAAGATCAACAATAATAATAAGAAGAATAAGAATAAGAATTAAAAAAAAAAAAAAAAAAAAAATCACTAACCTAACCTAACCATTTTTTATTTTCCGTTTCGTTCCTTCCTTCCTTCCGTAACCCAACAGTCGCAGTACAAGTCACTGTTGGTATCTGACAGAACCACGGCCCTGGAGGTGGTACAACTGCTACTTAACTGTTACAACCTCATGGACAACAAACATTACTACGCCATACATGAGGTGGGTGGGTGGGTGTTGGTTTAATAAAATAATAACGATAAACAAAAAAATAAAATAAACACCACGACCAACAGAGCACGATATGAGGTTGTGTGGGTGTTTGTGTGGGTGTTGGTTTTAATAATAATAGTAATAATAATAATAATCATATATCCACCCACACTTTCCTTCCATCGTAGGTAATATCTTGGTAATGATAAAGAACAACACGTGTATGATTTTGCACCACCTCATAATAATAATAATAATAGTTGAGGGGGTTGAGTTGACGTAGGTGTTGTTGTATAATAATAATAATAATAATAATAATAATAATAATAACAATAATTGAGGGGTTGAGTTGACGTAAGGTGTTGTTGTTGTATGATTATATTTTGATATGATACCGATATATTTACACGATGGAAGGAAAGTGTTGATGGATATTTGATTGTGGCTGTACAGTAGTAAGGGTTTGAAACTTTTGTCACCCCCAATCATATATATAAACCCAGACGATACATTTGTAGGGGTGACAAAACTTTAAGACCACATCATATTCCATTAGGTTAGGTTAGGTTAGGTTAGGTTAGGTTAGGTTAGGTTGGGTTAGGTTAGGTTAAGTTAGGTTAGGTTAGGTTAGGTTAGGTTAGGTTAGGTTAGGTTAGGTGGTTGGGTTGGTTGGGTTGGGTTAGGTTAGGTTAGGTTAGGTTAAGTTAGGTTAGGTTAGGTTAGGTTAGGTTAGGTTGGGTTGGTTGAGTTGGGTTGGGTTAGGTTAGGTTAGGTTAGGTTGGGTTGGGTTGGGTTGGTTTGGGTTGGGTTGGGTTAGGTTAGGTTAGGTTGGGTTGGGTTGAGTTGGGTTGGGTTGGGTTGGGTTAGGTTAGGTTAGGTTAGGTTAGGTTAGGTTAGGTTAGGTTAGGTTAGGGTAGGTTGGGTTGGGTTGGGTTAGGTTAGGTTAGGTTAGGTTAGGTTAGGTTAGGTTAAGTTAGGTTAGGTTAGGTTAGGTTGGGTTGGTTGAGTTGGGTTGGGTTGGGTTAGGTTAGGTTAGGTTAGGTTGGGTTGGGTTAGGTTAGGTTAGGTTAGGTTGGGTTGGGTTAGGTTAGGTTGGGTTGGGTTAGGTTAGGTTAGGTTAGGGTAGGTTAGGTTAGGTTAGGTTAGGTTAGGTTAGGTTGGGTTGGGTTGAGTTGGGTTTAGGTTAGATTAGGTTAGGATAGGTTAGGTTAGGTTAGGTTAGATTAGGTTAGGTTAGGTTAGGATAGGATAGGTTAGGTTAGGAATGAATATGGGAAGGGATGGGAAAAGAAGATGTAGGAAAGTTTTGTTTTTTTAAGTATAAGAGAGTTTGGTTAAAAGAGGGTTAAGGTGGTCATTCTTTGTTGCTACATTGGAGTGCCTTGATTCTTCCAAGTATGCTAGGAAACAGGACCAGAAGAGCAAAAGTAATGGTGTTCTTTCTGTTGTTGCTTGGAATAGTTTGGAGAATTCAGTTGCTCCAGATTTACCCAACACAAAACTTCTCCCTTTATGATTATACTGACAAAACTTTCAGACCACCTTATTCTCCATTCGTTACTCGAGAGAATCACTTTGGTTTGGCTTATGGGTAATTTGGGTGTATAGTTAGTTAATTCTGTAGTAATAGTTGCATAGAAAATAACAGACTACGGTATTTTATTTTTATTTTAAAGATTATAATTATTAAGTTTGTTCCTTTATACACACACTGCTACGAAACACATCCTGTCTCATCCCACACTATGACACACACACACACACACACACACACACACACACACACACACACACACACACACACAGCATATGTTTCTTTAAATGTGGTTTCCATACTACTGCAGCATATTCTAAGGATGTTATTATTTTCTTGACCATTTCTTCATCTATATAAGTGAAGGCTACTCTCATATTTACTAACAATAAAAACACGTTTCTCACTTGTTCATTTATATAATCCTCTGGTGTTCAGTTATTTTTATTTATTATTACTCCTAAGTCTCTGTCTTTCTCTGCTTCATTTAATATTTTTTTATTCCAAATTTGTATTGCCAATTTTGTCTTGTCTCACTTTTTCCAAACTTTATAATATGACATTTATCTGCATTAATTAAATTCCATCTGCCATGGAATTACAAATATGTCACAGAAAAAAGAAAAGATAGATATAGAATACTTAATATGTCTACAAGGAATACCTACAATGAGAGGACACAGTAAGAAATGAATTAAAAGAAGAGGAAATAAAGATGTACAGAAATATAGTTATCCAAATAGAGTAATAGACGAATGGAATAATTTACCCGAAGAAGTGGCTGTGTGTCAAAAACATACATAAATTTACAGAAAAATATGATCATTGTGATTTTAAATACGGGACATTACGAACTGCACTCAATCCTGTAAAGATACACACACACACACACACACACACACACACACACACACACACACACACACCACACACCGCCATCTTATCCTACACTATGCTACACACACACACACACACACACACACACACACACACACACACACACACACACACACACACACACACACCGTCTTATCCTACACTATGCTGCACACACACACACACACACACACACACACACACACACACACGTTCTGCAAATGATAAACATGATCCTGAAATCAATGTTGTTATTGTTATTATTATTATGTTGTTGTGTTGTTTATGTTGTCGTTGTTGTTGTGTTATTATTATTGTTGTTGTTTGTGTTGTTATTGTGGTGGTGTTACGTTGTAGTTAAGATGTTGTTATTAAGTTGTTGTCATTATTGATGTATTTATATTATTATTATTATTATTATTATTATTATTATTATTATTATTATTATTATTATTATTATTATAATTATCATTATTATTATTATCATTATCATTATTATCATTATCATTATTATTATTATTATTATTATTATTATGATTATTATTGTCACGTTGTTGTTGTTACGTTGTTGTTGTTATATTGTCGTTGTTACGTTGTTATGCTGTTATTATGTTGTTCTTGTCCTTATTGGTGTTGTTGTTATTGTTGTTGTTACGTTGCATTGTTATATTTTCCAGGTCCGACGTAACCCCGAATTCAATGACCGCATGATTCAACCCGAGGAGCGCCTACTGAACGTGAAGGCAAGGTGGCCCAGAGATAGACAGGCTGAGTTTGTGTTTGTACTACGAAGAAACATGTCTCAGGCACTCTCTCTCAGGAAGGTGTGTGTGTAGGGTAGGATGAGACGTTGTGTGTGTGTGTGTGTGTCAGGAAGGTGTGTGTGTGGTGTAGGGTAGGATGAGACGTTGTGTGTGTGTGTGTGTGTGTGTGTGTGTGTGTCAGGAAGGTGTGTGTGTGGGTTTGTGTAGGGTAGGATGAGACGTTGTGTGTGTGTGTGTTTGTGTGTGTGTGTGTGTGTGTGTGTAGCGTAGGATGAGACGTTGTGTGTGTGTGTGTGTGTGTGTGTGTGTGTGTGTGTGTCAGGAAGGTGTGTGTGTGTGTAGGGTAGGATGAGACGTTGTGTGTGTGTGTGTGTGTGTGTGTGTGTGTCAGGAAGGTGTGTGTGTGTGTAGGGTAGGATGAGACGTTGTGTGTGTGTGTGTGTAGGGTAGGATGAGACGTTGTGTGTGTGTGTGTGTGTGTAGGGTAAGATGAGATGTTGTGTGTGTGTGTAGGGTAAGATGAGACGTTGTGTGTGTGTGTGTGTGTGTGTGTGTGTGTGTGTGTGTCAGGAAGGTGTGTGTGTATGTGTGTTTTTTTAATCTATCTGTGTGTGTGTGTGTGTGTGTGGCCCAGGGATGAGAGGCAGAGTTTTTTCAGTGCATCTGTATGTTTTTTTTCTCTCAAATATTATAAAATGAATACATATACATAACGTAATGTAACGTAATGTTCACAGTTATATGGGTGTTGATAAAGTTACAAATATATAATAATAATAAAAAACAATATAATTATGACCTTTCGTACTTCACATTACTACACCAGTCAGTACTCAACGAACTTGGTCAGGCAACCGTACACATGCATGCTGTTGCCTTTGAAAGACTCATTTACCTCCAATTTTCTGACAACATCACAGGGGGGTCTATCCACATAACTTTATCCATATATATTCCCAGGTACCCACACATGAAAACGAAATATTAACATAGGTGGGATGAAATAGGGTTAAGGGGGTGTGGGAGTAGGGGACAGGCTTGGGGGGGTTTAGGGGGTGTAGGAGTAGGGGACAGGCTTGGGGGGGTTTAGGGTGTGTAGGAGTAGGGGACAGGCTTGGGGGGGGGGGTTAGGGGGTGCAGGAGTAGGGGACAGGCTTGGGGGGGGGGTTAGGGGGTGCAGGAGTAGGGGACAGGCTTGGGGTGGGTGGGTTAGGGGGTGCAGGAGTAGGGGACAGGCTTGGGGGGGGGGGTTAAGGGGGTGCAGGAGTAGGGGGACAGGCTTGGGGGGGGTTAAGGGGGTGCAGGAGTAGGGGGACAGGCTTGGGAGGGGGGTGGGGGGAGGTTGGTCGATGTATGCGGGAATAGGGTGACATGCTTTTTACCCACCCCAAGTCTGTCCCCCTACTCCCGCACCCCCCCAACTCCCCCCAAGCCTGTCCCCTACTCCCACACCCCTTTAAGAGTAGCCTGGGTGGGAAATAACTATAAGGTGGTAATTCGCTTTTGTTACATTGGAGTGCCTTGATTCCTCCAAATTATGCCACGAAACAACAGGACCAGAAGAGCAAATATAATGGTGTTCTGTTGTTGCTTGAAAGAGTTTGGAGGATTCAGTTGCTCCATATTTACCAACACCGAATTTCCTCGTTAAGGGGGAAGTTTTGTGTTGATAAATCTGGAGCAACTGAATCCTCCAAACTATTTATTCCAGGCAACAACAGAACACCATTATATTTGCTCTCCTGGTCCTGTTGTTTCCTGGCATACTTTGGAGGAATGAAAGACACTCCAACGTACCCAAAAAGAATTAATTACCACCTTAATTAATATAACAAAAGCAAAATGCATAATGATAATAACACGTTGACTTTGTTTTGTGGTAATAATTGATATACAGTTCTAATGAAGTTTTGTTATTGTTATTTTCTCCTAGCTTTCCCTGAAGACTGGATCAGACGTCAAGGAAGTGGAGGAGTCCCAACCACCACCACCACCTCAACTCACCCACCCTCACCACACCAGCCACAAACAACAACAACAACAGCAACAACAACAACAACAACAGCAACAGCAACAAATACAGCAGCAGCAACAACAGCAACAACAACAACAGCAACAGCAACAGCAACAACAGCAACAAATACAACAACAGCAGCAGCAGCAACATTACCCCGTTCCCATCCCACCCCAAGTGGTCCCATCTAACACTCTCCCCCAAAATTCCGTCCCCCTCAATTATCCACAGTCCCACACACTCCCCCACACTTCTACCCGCAACCCTACACACCCACAGAACACCGTCCCGCCAACCCACCTCGGTCCACGCTTCCACAATCCATCCCGTCCCTCCCTGGTCCACCCCGCTTCACCTTACCCCGCTCCACCCCACTCTGCTCCCCCTTACCCCGCTCCACCCCACTCCGCTCCCCCTCAGCCCCACGGTGTTGGTCCACCCACATCTGTCCCACGTTTCCCCGCTCCGTCTTATCCAGTAGCCCCACAGTCTGCCCCACCCTACCCCATGATGCCGCCCCTTCCTCCTCAGTCTGTCTCACAACATACCCACGCTGCCCACTCCAATCAGCAGTCTTCCTACCCCACTCCATCCCACAGTGGTCCACTCCATGCCCACCCACCCCACTCCACCCAGCTACAGCACCAAACAACCCCACAACACACACACACCAACCCACTACCACCACCCCACACAGTCACCCCACACAACAACACCAACACACAGTCGTCACTCCACACCGGTCAGCCCCACACCACTCACACACAACCAACACCACAACAACTACAACCACAGCAACCACGACCACCACAACCACAACCACCTCCTCGGCCCCCTCAGCCCGTGTTGGTGGAGGGCTGCTTTGATTGATTGTACTGAGGTGATGCCGAGGATGACAACACTCACTACTACTACTACTGCTGCTGCTGCTGCTGCTGCTGCTGCTCCTCCTCCTAATGAAGCCACCCAGTCCTCCCCTACTTACTGCCCGACACTTCCCGATGGTAGAGGCGCCCCTGCCCTTCCTTGTCCTCCTTCTTCTGTGTCCTCGTGTCCTCCTCCCGTGCCTTCGTGTCCTCCTCCAGTCTCCTCTTACCTTCCTACTGTCTCGTCCTGTTCTGTTCCTGCCATTTCTTATTCTGTTTCTGCTTCTACTTCTTCTTGTCCTCCTCCCTCTGTCTCTTCTTGTCCTCCTCCCGTCCCTTCCTGTCCTCCTCCTGCTTCTCCTTCCCCTCCTCCCCCTCCTCTCCCTACCTCCCCACCACCTACACTCTCCTCTTACCCAACAGTTGCCGACGTGAGGGGTGCCTCTAGCCTCTTCTTCCTTCAGCCTGCTAAGGGAGTTGCTTCTTTCTCTGCTTGTTCTGCCACTGCTGAGATCAGAGCACTATCTTCCTCATGTCTGCCATCTACTACTGACTCTTCTTGCCCTCCTTCATCAGATGTTAAACACGTCACTGCTGTCCCCTCTACTCACGTCACTGCTGTCTCCTCTACTCAAACTCAGTCTTCCAGTGTCCCTTCTACCAGCACCTTCAGCACCTCCTGTAGCGGCCCCACTGCAGGAGTCCGAAGTCCACTCATCACCGCCTGTTACCCGGACACTGCTGAAGTCTTCTGTAGCA